>NCQT01143616.1:8894-20328 GCA_002740465.1 Stenocereus thurberi | reverse complement strand
TGACTAAATAAATCAAATAACAACTAAATTAACCTATCGTTATAATTTAAGGGCACAAATAGCATGAATTAACTTTAAAATCAATAATAGCAGTAATAATTCTTTTTAATAAAATTACCATTCACATAAGCGCAGTAGTAATAATTTAACTCCTATAGGTAATAAAAATATGATTTTATAACGTAAAAAGGTAAGACAGCCAGGTTGGCTAGAAAAAGGAAGGCGGGTCTCGCAACGTGCTATTCCTCACTCTTGCTATACACCAAGATGTTGTTAAAGTATACGGCCACACTCGCCGAGGATGGGCTTGAGTACATGGTTCATGACTCCTATAAAGGTGCTTGGTGCACATAGTCTAACCAAAGGGCCTTACAAGCCACTCATCTAGCGCTCCATTGATTTTAAGAGTCATCTTGCATTTCTCTCGCCCATAAATTTAATAGTAGCCACTTCTAAGATCAATCTTAGAAAATATGGTGGCTCCAATTAACACATCAAGAAGATCTTCCAACCACAGGATACAATATCAATGCTTGATTGTAATCTTATTGATTGCTCTATCATCCATAAATATTCTCATGCTACCATCCTTCTTGGGTACTAGCAAGGCCGAGACTACACATGGACTCAAGCTCTCTCGAATCAAAACCTTGATTTGGAGATCATCAACTTGCCATTGGACTTCTTGAGTTTCTTAAGGGTTCATTCTATAGGCCAGTTTATTTGGAATGGCGGAATCAAGAATTAGTCTATACTCTGTTGAATGCATTTTTCAGTGGTAGGCCATGGGGTATTTCATTTCGGAATACATGATGAAAGGGTTATAGAAGTTGGGTAAGCAAAGGGTGGGAGTGGTCCTTAGCTGTGGCTGAGTCTTGGCCTAGCAAGATCTACTCCTTAAAAACATGAAACTCATGGAGTTGAGCGTGAAAGTGGTGATAAAGATATTCATCTTCAGAGTTTCTTTAAGCATGTTTTGCATGTGGATTTAAGAGGGGTAAGGGTAATGTTCTTGTGCTCTTTTGTAAACGTGTAGGTATTCAAATGGCCATCATAGATGACCCTTCTATCAAAGAGCCAAGGACACTCCAAAAGGACATGACAAGTATCTATAGGAACAATACCACAACGTAGCTCATACTTGTGACTCTTTCTAATGGGCAAACTCAGTAAACACCGATAGGATAAATGCATGCCCATAAGGACAAAGTGAGTATCTTGGACTCTTCGAGAGCATATAGGCATGTCTGCAAGGACAAAGTGAGTTTCATAATCAAGGTTTTATAGAAGTAGGGCATGCAAAGGGTGGGAGTGTTCCTTAGCTTTGACCGAGTCTTCGCCTAGAAAGATCTGCTCTTTGAAAGCATCAAACTCATAGAGTTATGCATAAACTAAGCTGGTGCGAAAGATATCCATCTTTGGAGTTTCTTAGAGCTTATTTTGTGGGGTTGATTTGAGAGGCATAGGGGTAGTGTTCTTGTGGTCTTTCATAAAAGTGTAGGTATTCAAACGACCATCATATATGACCCTTCTATCAAAGAGCCAAGGACTCTCCAAAAGGACATGACAAGCATCCCTAGGAACAATATCAGTCTGTAGCTCATCCTTGTAACTCTTTCTAATGCACAAAGTGAGTAAACACTGAGAGGAACAAGATCACACAGTAGCTCATCCTTGATTGAGCCATTTGATCATGGAAGGACCTAAATAAGGTGAGATTGCAAGTTTGAGCTTCTCAACCATGGTGTTGGAGGCCACATTAGTACAACTTTCCCCATCAATAACGAGAAAGGATACCCTCCCATTCATGATGCATCTAATGTGAAAGTTGTGCTCCAAGTCACAAGCTTTTCTCTGTTATTCGAACCATCTTCAACTTCTTCTTGAGCTTCATTCAAGTAAAGCTCCTTCTCTTCGTTTCTTTCCTCCTATTTT
The DNA here is from genome assembly GCA_002740465.1 of Stenocereus thurberi. Lineage (NCBI taxonomy): Eukaryota > Viridiplantae > Streptophyta > Magnoliopsida > Caryophyllales > Cactaceae > Stenocereus > Stenocereus thurberi. The sequence goes on along the minus strand of NCQT01143616.1, from coordinate 18,393 downwards.
AGCTCCCTAATTGAGGCTTGGTACTCAGCCAAAGAAACCAACCTCCTATTCAGACGCTCGGACATAATGTGGCCTAGGCTTTATGTTTAAAACATCTTATCTTATCCATGGGTTTTGATGGGGGCTTGGATGAAGTTTGTGGGACAGCAGGTGGTGGAGGTCTCAGGGGTGTGTTTGGGGTTGTTTAGGGGGGTATGGGGTCATTTAAAAGGGATAAGGCTGTGGGTTACACTTGGCAATCACTCCCTTACTTTTGTTCTTCTTTAGAGTTCAACATTATGAGCTAGAGTACTTAGCTCTTTTAAGGTGGCGTACAGCTGTAGCTCTACAATATATGCAATTTGCTCATTGAATCCACTCAAATACCTTATGAGGGTTTTGGATTCATCCTCTATAAGATTATGCTTCAATAGAAGTTGCTCAGAGTCTCTAGTGCACTCCTCTACACTCATAGAGCCTTGTCCTCAGTGGTGGAGTTTAAGGAAGTTGTCTTGGAGGTAATGGGAGGGAAGGAACTTAGTCTTAAGTTTGGCCTTCATTTTATCCCAAGCCTTGATAGCCTTACTAACTGACTCTAACAACCAATGAGAGAAAGATCAAGCTACGAGTAAAATGTTAATTTACAAACAGAATGCGATTTCATAAAGAAATAAGGGATAAGCTAGTGTTTACATGATATAATACAAGGTGAATCACACTTGTACACACATAGGCAATCTCCTTATATCATTTAGGTTATAGAAATACCCCTTAAATGAGATAAAGAAACATAGTGACCCACTTGAGTTGCCAAGCTCAGGATATAACGTCGGGGTTTCAAAAGAGTTCCAAACTCAATGTTCATTCATAAATCATCTATCCTTTACAAACAAGCTAAGGGCTAGCTTTTAAGGCCCCTAACAGCCATTCATGCCCCAAAATATCAGTCATTGGTTGAGTAGTGCACTATGGTAGAGGGAAGATCAAATCAGCCCCCAATGACTTAACAAGGTCTAATCTGACTTAAATAATTCAATCAAATGAGGCGTCACCCTTATAAATCACCTTAATATGTTATTACAATTCAAAATTAACAAGTCGTATAATTGGGAGCTCTAAAAATAAGACAAGTACACTCAGCCAGTTTGTAACCAGGTAAAGGAATTCATCTAGTACTTTGGTTGGATAGTAGCAGCTGAAGGGGGTGCTTTGGCTGAACTTCAGCCATGCTACTTGATAAATATTTTGATGTCCTTTCATGCCTTGAAATCTAAGAAAAGTTAGGCTGAAGTTGGCCAACCAAACTGCAGGGTTGGAATGGTCTTATCGATTGACATACCAAATGATGTCCAAAGGTTTTGAAACTTTTTTTTTTAATTTGAAAGCGGATTCCCTAAGCTAATCATGGTGGTTGGTAACCCCATAAGTAGCTTGCCCTAAAAGAATGCACAAAATTCGAGCTAATTTTCAATTGAACTGGGCGGTGGGGTTGATTTTAAAAGTGTCTGAGCAAAGCATGAACTTCTTTAACCTACTTAGTGGTTGATGATTCCTACTTGTGTATGGAATGGTCTTCAAGAGGCTCTTAAGGATGGTCCTCATCATACCCCCAAGCTTGATTGCCATTTGGCCTCAAACTTAGGCGTTCATTGTTTTTATCATAGTAGGGACTGAGGTGTAATAACCCAATCATAACCCATATTTATTTATTTAAATCATATTTATTTATTTAATTAATCATATTTATTCATTTAATTAATCATATTTATTGATTTAATCACTCATGGTTATTTGTTTAACCAAATCATGTTTATTAATTCAATTACACTCAATTTATATATTTACCAAATTACCTTATGTCATTTAAATTTTTTGCTTTCATTTATTGTATTTAGTCATCCTGGTTAGGCGATATTTCATTTGAATCCCACTTTGCAATTCAAGTTTCATTGATTGTTAATTCAAGTTTCTTTGACTGATTAAACTTAAGGTGAATCGATAGCAGGCCTCGATAATTATGATTGAGCATTAAAATATTTTCTATAATATCACAAAATTTTAAGTTTTAGGCACGCAACGACTTGAGCCCGAATTTATTTATTTTGTCCCAATTCATTGGGCTATATATTGGGCCCAAATTATAGCCTTATTCCATTAGGCTAAAATTTTGGCCGAAACATTTTGGTGCAATTAAATTAAGTTAATTGCTATTATTTGTACTTCATTTTAATTAGCAAAAGGATATTTTTGGAGGCTAAAAAATCAGCCAAATAGTTTTTCATTCATTCTTAACCAAGTAAAACACCCACACATACATTCCTCTTCTCCCTTTTCTCTCTATGCCTCACGCTCTCTGCAAAAAACAAGGGCAGCAGCTGCTGCCCTTTGTGTCGTCATTTTTGGTGGTCTCTGACAACCTCCCAACTGCCTCAACTTCCCCTTAATGCCAGAGATCATGTCCAATCACCAAAATCACTCAAAACAGCCCCCTTCCTCTCTAATTCAAGCCTAAAGTAGGTATGCCTAAAACCCTAGCTCATTCTATTTTGAGTTTTTGGAGCTGTTTTAGTTATGATTATTATTTATATGAGTGAATTGATAGCGATTATGCAATTTTTATTAAGTTTGGAGATGTTCGAAGTTATGGGTATTTGATCAAGAACATGATCAAGTGACTTGAAATTAAGCAAGTATGAGTTTGAGCTTGTTTTACTTGCTTGTTGTGATCTTTGATACAAAAAGTGGATTTAATGTTATGAATGATGCATTTTTGGTTTTATGATTATTTTAGTTATGATTAATGCTCTCAAGATCAAAATACATGTTTTCATGCAAATTCTATTAACTTTGGGGACATTGATCATGGTGGAATTGAGCTTAAAGCATGTTAGGGTTGGGGTTTGCCATGATCAAGTTACCTTAAGTCAAGTGATGGATTTACATTGTTTTGTATATGATTTTGTAATCTAGTGTTATTGATGATTATGATGATGTTTTGGTGATTTGAATGATTTCAGGTGAGGATGGATGTGAAAAAAGAGGAGAAAGCAAAAACAGTAAGGGCTGAAAATGGCATAAAATATGGGTGACTTTGAGATTAAACTGGTAATGATCATCCCACTGAAAAATTATGATTTTTGACAGGTAGATAGGTTATTGTGTTAGCTTTTAAAGACCTTTTGAATTGCCTTAATCTGAGTTCTGTGGACAAAGTTATGGTCATTTTTCGAAAACTATATAGGTTAGATCGAAACTGGCATACTTACGTTCTAGTCCCATTTTTGGGAACCCTATGGTGAGAATCATACTTGGTGTTCTAAATGAATGTTTTTTAGGACTTCCTAAGCTTTCGATATTGAGATATTGGGTCTTAATCTAAGATAAGAAGACTAAGTTACGAGTCATTCTTTCTAAGCCCCTATTATGCTTTTATTTTTCGTTTAGTAAAATATCAGCTATGAAATAAATAGTCATGGATTTTACTAATTTCTTGAGCTCAATTTATAAGAGAAAAGAAGAGAAACATGCATTCTGGGAGCTTCATTATGATTTTTGAATCACTTAGGAATATTACAAAGAAAGTACCAAGTTTGAGGAGTTTAATAGCTTTCATTGGGATTAATAATCTATTTAGGTGAAAAACAGTATTTAATGGACTTGTGAATGAAATATGGGAATTGAGGAGAATTTTGGACTCAGGAACCATATTTACGAGACTAAATTATTGCAGTTTATGCTATTTTGAATCAAGATATATCTCCATTGGCCTCAAACCTTTATTACTTACTCAATTCATGATGTATCAAATGTATTTATCAAGCCAATCCAGTGTACTCACTGTTATTTTGAACCAAGCGATATCTCAGCGAGTCTTAACCCTGTATCAGCAACCTATCTTAGAAAAGGCTAAAACCACTCTTCCATTTGTCACCATCAAGACCTTTTTCATTTTAATCTCGTCTATCTTATTGTGGTTTATTTTACTTTCATTTAACTTTACATTAGATTAATTAAGTTCAATTATCCAGTTTTGGGGATTACCTTAGCATAACCTATCTTACAAGTTATGTGGGTTACTTACTGAATTTCTATCAAAAATTACAGGTTATATGAGTATCATTTACTGACTACACATGTCTATAATGGCATTTATGAAACAGAGTCGAGGCCTAGTTATCGTTTCCCATTATGAATAAGCGTTGTCAAGTAAGAACATATTAATTAAGTCAGATAATATTTTTAAAGACTCAAGGTACGTCCATTGCCTGTATCTTCAGAAAGCAAAACATGTTTATCAACTCAAAACTCTTAATGAGTTTATCAGTGAATAAGTTCATACAGCGATTTGCCATTTGACTTGTGACCCTATCAGTTATCATCTATATGGCATCAGGCCATCATTTACCCGCACTGCTTCAGGCCAACTCTTGATCGAATTAACAGGTGTACACCTATGTATAGATCATATCATTGCAATGGGTTCACATCTAGATAATAATGAGCAATTCAATTTTTATTACTTTCATTATTATTATTGCGAACTAAATGAATTGCAAAGGTGGGCACCCATCAATAGTGTTTCTACACTCATTTTACAATACAGGAATGCATGTACTACGAACCATATGGACTTTGGTCTTAGAGTGTTTTAGTTTAATAGATATTATGATTGTGAACATGAGTTGCAAGATTAACTGGTTTCAGTGAGCTTTATTCTTATCAGGATGGCGGTAGCGCCTTCTACTATTAAGTCTTCTACAGTAATTTCTGTAAATTATGTCATTAGCATTTTAGGGGCTTTAGATGAGGCCAGCTACATTGAAGATGGCAGGTACTCGATACTCACCAGGAAGGTTCATTTCGTATGCATTTGGACCTATCTATCTCAAAAAGTCCATCCAACCTTAGCATAAGCATGGACTTACACTTGCTTGGGAACCTTTCCTTCCTTAAATGGATCCAAAACAACTCTCCAGGCTACAAGTGACCCTCCTTCTAGTGCTTTTTGGTGTGATGCATGGCTTAATCATTGGACTTCTCAATCCTTTCTCCTACTTTAGCATGGAGGTCTGCATCTCCTTAATACTCTTCTCGGGTTCCCAACTAAACTTAGTTGGATTTAGGATTGGAACAAAGTCTAATGGAGTCCAAAAGTTGTACCTACACACCACGTGGAAGGAAGAATGGTTGGAGCTTTGCTTGGTGCTTAGTTCAAGGCAAACTCTAGATGAGAAATCATCCCAGCCTTGATGCTTTCTTGACTGGAACTCTAAGCAAAGTTCCAAAATGTTTTACTAATCACTTCAGTTTGGCCATCCATTTGAGGGTGGGAAGTAGTGCTAAACTTAAGATGAGTTCTAAACTTTCTCCATAAGGTAAGCTAAAAATGACGTAAGAACTTTGTGGCCCTATCTGATGCCATACTCTTAGGGATGTCGTGGAGTGTCACGACCTCTTTGAAGTAGAGGTTTGCAATCTGTGAAGCATCATTAGTAGTGTGGCATGCCATAAAGTGAGCAATTTTTTATAATCTATCCCAACTACAATGATGGAATCCTTATCCCATTGATTCCTTAGTGAACTAGCTATGAAATCAAGGCTCACATCCTCCTAAGTAGCCTAAGGTATGGGGAGGGGAGAGTAAAGGCCTTAAGGGAGTAGATGACTCTTGGCAACTTGACATGTGGAGCACCTCCTGATAAAGTGGTCAACATCCATGATAGAGATGGCAACGGGGCGAGTTGGGGACGAGGGGCATATTCCCCATTCCCATCCCCGCTAGGATCCCCACTCCCGATCCCTGCCCTATTTTTCGTTGCGGGGAAAAAATCCCTCCCCGTCCCCATCCCCAGCGGGGATTTGATCCCCGACGAGGTCCAAATGGGCATTTTTCCCCACAGTTCTTTTTTTTTTTTTTCCTACTAATCAAACTCTTTTAAACTCCATACAACACAATTGATAAAATTCATTAAATTTTATAATCCAAATCAAATTAAAGTTTAAGAACTTATGCAACATAAGCCTAGCAATACACCAAATAATAAATTATAGAAAACAATTCAACTAAATTCTAAGCAAGTCACTATAATTCAAGAACTAAAAGTTTCAAACACAACCAAAGCTTAATAATTCCCGAGGTTATTTATTTAATTTTAATTAAAAATGGGGATGGGAATTTTTCGCCACTTTGGGGCGGGCCCCCGACAGGGATGGGTTTTCCCCAATATTTTTCCATCCCTAATCCTTGGACATCTTCGGTAAATAATAATGATCTTTGAATGTTGAACTAGTCTTCTCTATGCCAAAATGTCCAGCCAAAGCCCCCTGTGGAGTTCTTAAATCAAGAGCCCTTCGAATCTACTCTTCGAAATGTATAGCCTGGTTCCTTTGAATAGGAAACCATCTTCTATGTGGAACAATCTATGAGCATGGTTGGAGCACTTCTTAAAGATAACCTTGGAATCTTCATCTTTGGCATACGTTCCCTTCAGGCATTCAAAACCAAGTATTTAGCCTCCAAAGTAAAGAGTAAGAGATACCTTGTTGACATGCATCTGCTTTATTGTTTAGCTTGTCAGCCCTACGATGGATCATGAAAGGAAAAGATTGAACATACTCCTCCCACTTAGCATGCCTTAGCTTGAGCTTGTGTTGACCTTGTATGAATTTCTGTGCTCCATGATCTGAATGCAATGTGAATTCTTCTCTCACCAAGTAACGTCTTCAATGCTCCAAAGCTCTCACTATATCTTAGAATTGCTTTTTATAAGTTGAGAAGTTTCTTATGGCATCGTTGAGCTTTTCACTAAAGAACGTAATATCCCTCTTTTCCCGAGATAAAACATCCTTTATCTCTACATTGGAGGCATTACATTCAACTTCAAATAACTTAGAGAAGCTTGCAAGTGCCATGATGGGAGTACTAGTGAGTTTGGGCTTGATTTCCTCAAAGAGCGGTTAAGCTTGCTAGTTCCATTCAAACTTCTTGGCTTTAAGTGCTTCGGTCATCGGCGCCAAAATGGAGCTAAAGTTTTTAGCAAAGCTACTATAGAAGGAAGCTAGACCATGGAAACTTCAGACTTATCGGATTAAAGTAGGTGTAGGCTACTCACAGATGGCCTTGATTTTGCTTTCATCCGCATAGATGCCTTAAGCCGACACCACATACCCTAGGAAGGTTATTTATGGAGAGAGGAGGTCGCATTTCTCCAAGATCCCGAAGATTGTGATATGGGATACTAAAAACTTGATGTAGATGATATGCGTGCCCTTCCTCACTCTTGTTGTACACTACAATGTCGTCAAAGCATATGACCACACTTGCTGATGATGGGCTTAAGTACATGTTCACAACTCTTATAAAGGTGCTTGGTGCATTAGTCAAACCAAAGGACATCACAAGCCACTTGTATTACCCTCTTTTGGCTTTAAAAGTCGTCTGTCATAGATCTGTATTTGATAGCGCCCACTTCTAAGATCAATCTTAGAAAATATGGGTGGCTCTATGTAATTCATGAAGAAGAAACTCCAACCATGGGATAAAATAATGGCACTTCATTGTAATCTTTTTGATTTCTTTACTATCCACATATATTCTCATGATACCATCCTTCATCGGCACTAGTAAGGCTGAGGCTGCACATGGACTCAAGCTCAATTAGTTCAAAACATTGGTTAGGAGATCATTAACTTGTCGTTGGACTTCTTGAGTTCCTTGATGGTTCATTCCATAGGTCGGTTTATTCGGAATGGTGGAACCGAGAATAAGGTGTATTTTGTGTTGAATGCATCTTTTGGAGGTAGGCCATAAGGTATTTCGTTTGGGAACATATGATCAAAGGTTTGTAGAAGTGGGGTAAGGAAAGGGTGAGAGTGTTCCTTAGCTTTGGCTGAGTCTTGGCCTAGCAAGATCCACTTTTTGAAAGCATCAAATCATAGAGTTGAGCTTAAAGTAAGGTGAGAAGAAAGATATCCATTTTCAAAGTTTCTTGGAGCTTATTTTGTGGGGTTGGATTTAAGAGGGGTAAAAGTAATGTTCTTGTGATCTTTTGTCAAAGTGAAGTTGTTCAAACGACCATCATGCGTGACCCTTCTATCAAAGAGCAAAGGTCTCCCCAAAGAGACATGACAAGAACCATGGGAATAATATCACACCGAAGCTCGTCCTTGTAGCTCTTTCACAAAGTGAGTAAACACGAGAAGATATATGCATGCCCTTATCTTGATGGAGGCATTGGACGGTATAAGGACTTGGATGGGATGAGACCATGAGTTTGAGCTTCTCTACCATGGTCTTGGAGGCCATATCAGCACAGCTTCCCCCATCAGTGATGTGAGAGCACACCTTCCCATTCACGGTGCATCTAGGATGAAAGATGCTTTCTCTTTGCTGAAACACTTCTTAGGAAGCTATTCCACTCAACACCCTCCTAATCACAAGTATTTCTCCATCATTTGGAGCTTCCTTAACTTCTTCTAAAGCGTCATTCAAGTAAAGCTCGTCTTGGGAAGCTATTCCACTCAACAACCCTTTTGTTCGAACACTTGAATGTAATGTGATCGAGGCCTTGGCATATAAAAAATTTTCACTTATCCATGGGTTTTTATGGAAGCTTGGATGGAGTTTATAGGCCAGTAGGTGGTGGAGGTCTTGGGGTTGTTTTAGGAGGGTGGTATAGGGTCTTTTGGAAGGGATAAGGTCATGGGTTAGGCTTAGCAATGGTTTCCTTGCCTTTGGTTATTCTTTAGAGTTCAACCTTGTCAGCTAGAGTACTTAGCTCATCTAATGTGGCATCCGAGTATAGCTCTATAACATGAACAATTTTCTTATCCAATCCACTCAAGTACCTTATCAAGGTTTGGCATTCATTCTCCCTCGAATCATACTTCAAGAGAAGTTGCTCAAGGTCTCTAATGTACTCCTTCACAATCTTAGAGCCTGGTCTTAGGTGGCAAAGTTTAAGGAAGTTATCCTAAAGATAATAGAGGGGAAGGAACTTGAAGTTAAGTTTAGCCTTCATTTTATCACAAGTATTAATCTTCCTTTTTCCTTTCGTAGCTCTCTTAAACAACACATCAGACCACCAAATAGAAGCATACTTCCTCAGTTTTAAAGCAACTTGCTTTACCTTCTTATCATCTTGGATGTCCTGGAACTTAAAGACACTTTCCATGATTTAAAGCCAATGTAATAAGGATTTGGATCTAGTAGGCCTTAAAAGTCAGGGGATGTCAACTTTAAAGTCATCCTAACTCTCTCCGGTGGCCTACGTTATCTTCTAGGCATTTTTGTACCATCATCTTCGCTTACTCTCCAAACGGATTGCTTTCATCTTCCTCAGACCTATCTGAGTCTCCATGCTTGCTTGAACTTCTTGAACTCCTCAATTTCCTTCTCTGTTCGTGCATAAGTTAGCCACGTTGAGATTGTAAACACTTCAATTTTGCTTTAAGTTTAGCCTTCTCTTTTAAGGCTTGTTCCGCCACTTGCTCTGGGGTGAGACAAGAAGATATGTTTTGT
>NCQT01143584.1:2056-13119 GCA_002740465.1 Stenocereus thurberi | reverse complement strand
AAATGAAACAATTCAATCACTAAACATATAAGATAAGTATGCCCAATAGATACATTCAATATGACCCAAATATCATTGAAAACAAAACCCAAAGCTTCATTATATCATTCCATAACTGCTTGTTCACATACATAGCTGCTTGTTTATATATATGATCAACAAAAACATATCACATCAAGCTGACTGAGCGTAATCAGCTCTGACTCCTACTCCAACCCCAAACACTAACTAGCTCGAATACTAGATCCGTCACATGACTAAAAAGAGAAACAGACCATGTCATCACGGTCGGAAAGATTTGACTAATTATATGCAATGTCATATGCTACACAAAATGCAACTATCCAATCCAACCATACTATATACATGCGGGGCTCAAAATGTAACCTACTTAAGTCAACAACTGAAACAACCTAACGATCTCTAGATAGATCGTAATCTGGGTCAGTCTCATCCTCCAGCTCTTCTCCTAAGTCGAAGCTGCTGTCTGATGCTCCAAACTCTACCTCGGCGATCTCTTGATTGACTTACTGCTCTCCTAATTCCTCATCAACCTCTTAATCAATGTGCAGCTCCTCTACTAACTCATCAAACTGTAGCTCCTCTACTACCTCGTCAATCTCCTGATCCTCGTCTCGATCATCTTCTTCCTCTAGATGACCCTCAAAAGCCTTCATGGGCTCATCATCAAAACTAACTACCATGATCTCTGGTGTATTGGGGAATTCACCGATACAGGCGGGGAGGGTGGTCCTTGTGCTGGTGTAAATGATGGAGGCGGGGGATGTGCCTGGTGTAAAGGAAAAACATGCTGAAGAGTTTCCATAGGAATGCCCCTTGGCTTGAACTCCTCCTACAACATCAACTCCAAAGTGATGGTAGCCCAAGCCCCCTGGATCTGGAACCTAGGTCCATCCCAACTTGGGCTTCCCGTCATCATGAAGTGATGATAACGGAGCCTGAACTTTACTTATGGATCAACCATGGGTAAAGACCATAGCAATCTGCATGCACGGACCATGATGTTGTGAAACTCAGAGAAAGGGTCCTACGCAAGAGCTATCACGCTGGCGTGCAACAGTAAAATGTGGGCCGCCACAGGCAAATCAGACATCATATTTACAGCATAAAGATCTATCTAGCAAGGAAAATACCAATGAGGGGCATTTTGAAGATAAGCAATATGCATTTCTAATATCACAAGCCTCTAATAGTATCGATATTCCTTACGAATGAACCTTCTCACTATCCTATATCTAAACTCCATACTCCATATCCTATCAGAAAAATCAAAACCTGCTCTAATACCAAATCTATAACATCCTAAGTGTATATAATTCACTATTGCGTTCTCTTTATTAGTTTCACCAATTAGAAGTATCCCAAATGATCGGAGCATTACCGCAATCCAAAAAGGACAAAGCTTTGCTTATAAATAATAAATATAGCAACGCTAAGCAACATTGACCATCACAAGGCATTCATACAATCACAACCTATCAAAACCATATATGAACAGTTCTACCATCAAATCATTCAACTATCTCAAGGTTTACACCAAAATATAATAACTTTTATGGCATATACAGTTCCAATATCAGAATATTTCATAATACAGTGCTGAAAGCGTCTTAATACTAATACACCATCATTCCATTCAGACTTCCTTGCTTACTTATCACCTTCAGTAGATCTGCCAGCCTGAGGGTGATTCACTAAATATTTGTCTAAAACAACATATGAAAATATTTCGAACTATGAGCCGAAGCTTAGTACATGCGTTCCTGTATTGTTAAACATTCATGGAAGAACTGGTTGGGCCCACATTGCAATTCAGTTTAATTTAAAATAGGGAATAAAATAAATATAAACTGCATTGTCAATTATTAACTAATAGTGAACCCCTAGTAACTGTTACGATCTGAAGATAGGTGTACACATGCCAAATTAATCGGGGGACTTGGCCTGATGTTGCGCGGGTAACTGAAGGGCAATGCCCTGTGAATGATAAGTGATGGGCTCGCTAACTACGTGATAAATAACTGATTAAACTGATTCATTTATGTACAATAATTTTGAGTGAAAAATAAAAGGCGCAAGCGCATAATATTCATTATAGTACTTAAGGGTCGTTTCTGCAGGGACGATGAAATGACTTAGGTCACTGAAATTTTTAAAACTAACATTAGCTAAACCTAAGGAAATACTTGATTTAGAAAATTTTAACTAAGTAATAAAAAGGACCTTAACAAAGAGAAGTAAATAAAGGAAAACTTGAAGAGATACCCATTTGGAGACCTAAAACATAAAACAAGGACAACCACACTCTTAAGTTGAAGAAATGACGATTACGGAACCTAAGTAACCAAATCAAGCTACTAAGCCCCACAATTAAGAAACCTAAGGAAATAAACTTGAAGGAATAATCAACAAGACAAATTAAAGCATAGATCAACCCTACTAAACTACCTTAATCAATCTAAATCAAGCAACGAGGACTAGAAACAAAGTAGATCATTCAAAGTTTTGAAAACATGCCAAACCAAATAGCATTCTAACCATATCAAACCATTGTTCATGCCATAGCAAACAACTGAGCCATCTCAACCATATCAAGGCATCTGTGTAATGAAACCATTATAAGTTAAACTTCAGAATAGCCATGAAATCATAGCAAACTAAGTCAAGCTGAAATCATATCAACAAAACCATTTAAACCAAATCAAACCACAATATCATCTAACATCACATATAGAATTCCCAATCCACAATATGCTCCACTAACATTAAGATATCATTAATTCAACTAAGCTAAGATAACCAGAAAATGAGCACACACCCAAACCATTGAATCAACCGAACCATTCATAAAGCATAAAGCATAAATATCAGAATCCAAACCATCAAAATCAAAAACTAAGCTACTATTAGAATCTAAACCATTCATAAACCATCAAAATATCATCTATTATGGATTTAACTAAGCTACTATCATTTGTAAAGCATAAATGAAGTTTTAGGATGCAAACCCAAACCATGTCTTGGGCAGAATAGCGAAGCAGAGCCTTGAACTGAGAAGCCGAGATTTTAGCCAACAATCAAAACCAAGCTTCCCCTATTGCCATTAATGGAAGAGACGCCATTACCGTGTTTAGCACAATTAAAACAAGGGAGAGGGGCTAGTGCCGAAATTCACAAAACTATCATCCAATTCTTACAAAAATGAGCTATATTCGTGAATTACAACTAGGAAACATGAAATTGTAGCATTATCACATGAAATTTAGAACCCTAACCGATCTAAAACCAAACCCTAATGCGAAATTTCTAAAGCCCTAACTCTGAAAAATCAAAAAACACATCTAAATTCAAGCTTAAACTTCAAAATTTAAAACTAATTCAACCCTAAAAACCTCCTAAACTCTTTTCCAGTGCCGTCTAATGGTGATTTATACTTGAACGCCCTTCAATCGCTACCCTTAATTGGCAGATGATGTGATGATGAAGATGATGCAACTGGCGTGTGGTGCTGGCGCCCTTAGCGTGAAGCCCGGTGATGGGTGTGGATGGTGGATGCGCTGGCATTCGGTGGTGGTGAGCGAGATGGGTTAGAGAGAGAAAGGAGATGATGAAGATGACAGTGATGGAGCAGGGGAGGGGGGTTGGGTTTCTCTGATATTTCGGGCCTGTTTGGTCGAGAGAGGAGAGAGAGGGTGGGAGTTTAAGTGAAATAAAAGGGAAGGGTGGGTCACGAGACAGGCATGTGGGGGCTGGGCAGATCATTTAGGTGTTTTCTTTTTTCCCCCCTCATTATTAACGGACGAAATAGGTTGAGCTTGAATTAACTTGGCCCGATTCTTCATTTTCGACATTTTTCGTCTTTTTCTGCATTTTTTTCACATTTATTCAATACCTACAAAACAAAAACAATCAAATAAAAACCTCAAAATAACAATTATTATGAGCATAAATCGGGCATAAAAATATTGTAAAATTACACTTTTTGGCACGAACAAATACCTCCACACCAAGATTTTGCTCGTCCTCGAGTAAAATAAGCTAAATTAACTAAAAGAAAATAAAAATAAGAAAAAAAAATCCTAACTCATTGTCGTAGGATTCACGATTGTATTTAGCATATGCAACAAGCCCATTAAACCCCTCGGTCCCCCAAGTGGATGAGTGAGGTCTCATGAGGGTTTTCAAATGAAATACCCACAAAAATTATTTCAAAAAGAAAAGAAATCTTTTTTTGGTTTTTCTCAAAGCTAATATGTATAGAATTTGGGGAACATATGCACACGTTCTAATAAACTAAATCACCTATGTAACCAAGTTATTAACATGCATATGCACAGAATGTGCTGTAAAGTCCTCTACCCCATAAATGACCTCAAAACACTAATTTTTTACCCCACTATGCATCAAGATTCTGAATCCATCCAAGTGCTCGTGTGTAAGTGCATCATGATCCCAACGCTTAGATTTACCAGAATCAGACTCAATCCCACTTGACTGACACAACTACATTATTAACATACTAACATTGGAAGCAAGCTTTTCCAGTAGTAATATTATCTCAAAGAATAACACCCAATAGCACATGCCTCAAAGGGTAATGCCCAGTAGTACATGCCTTAAAGAGATACTTGTCATTCTAAATTTTATTCCATCTCTTTTTTCTTTTTCTCTTCTTTATTCACAATATATTTTTCTTTTTGTCATTTTCTCCAGAGTGATCGTGTCACAAGCAAGTGGGAGAATCATGCATGGAAACCTAAGACCTAAGGATAATGATGAAGGAATAAACAAGGATTAGATTACATAATCTGTACTGAACAACTCGAGTTAGAATTAGGGCTTAGAATGTCAAACTGAGGTCTGAGACTTTTCACGCACATCCTACTTATACACAAGCTAATGCCTAAAGCACAGGAGATTTAAGCCAATCAGACATAGCACAAACGTCTTCCAAAATAAAACAAAAATCTTTTTAGATTTTTTACAAAAGTATGTACACATAGGTGCAGCACCCCCACACCAAAATCTCACAATGTCCTCATTGCAATTGGAATAGACACATAAAGACCAAAAGAAAAATCTAAAAAGAAAACATATGCTCCAAAATAAAAACAAAATCGAAAAACAAAACAATCAATCGTAGAAAAAGAAAAGCAACTAACTATACAAAAGGAAATTGGAATAAAACAAACAAAGATGAAAAGAGAGGAAGAAGGAGAGAGAAGAGAAGAAATTTCTAGCAAATCAGGTCTGATGCTAAGTACACCCAAACTATTTTAGATCACAATCACCGATCATGGCTCGATTTTGGAGTATTAGACACTCCACATCTTCTTGGCCCGACAGCTCCAAAAATTATTTCAAATGCTGGCCATTCACTTTGAAGGTGGCACCACTTTGAGGATACTGAATTTTAACTACACCATAGGAAAAAAAAGTGATTATAAGGGCCCGCCCATCGGGACCTCAATTTCCCTGGAAACAGATGGAACCTATAGTCATNNAAGAGCACTTTTATTCCCGAGGCAAACTCATTCCTAAAAATATGTCGATCGTGAAACAACTTCACCCTTTGTAAGATCGAGCACTCTTATAAGCCTCAGCCGTAATATCATCAAGTTCACTCAGTTGCAGTCCTCTCTCCTCATATGCCTCAGTCAAGTCATAATTGTGCTTCTTAATGGCCCACGAAGCTTTATGCTCTATCTCCAAAGGTAAATGACAAGGCTTACCATAAACTACCCTATAAGGTGACATACCTAAGGGAGTTTTGAAAGCCGCCCTATATGCCCAAAGAGCATTTACCAGCTTGTCGGCCCAGCCTTTCCTATTCCTACTCACTGTTTTTTCTAAAATCTGCTTGATCTGTCGATTGTACACTTCAACCTGCCAACTGGTTTGGGGATGTTAGGGAGTAGCAAGCCCATGCAACATGGAATAGCTCTTTAGTAAGGTATCAAAAGATCTATTATTAAAATGGGTGCCCTAATCATTAGTGATAGCACACGACATACCAAATCGAGCAAAGATGTTCTCTCTCAGAAATTTCACAACAACTTTAGCTTCATTGGTCCTAGATGGGATGACCTCAATCCATTTAGAAACATAGTCCACAGCTAGCAAAATGTACCCATTCCCAAAGGAAGATGGAAATGGTCCCATAAAGTCAATACCTCACACATCAAAAACCTCTACAACAATGATAGGGTTCAGTGGCATCACATCTCTCTTGGTTATTCTACCTAATTGCTGGCATCTAGGGCAACTCTTATAGTACTAAAATGCATCTTTAAACAAACTAGGCCAGTACAAATCACACTGAAGAACCCTGGCTGCTATCTTTCTCCCACTAAAATGTCCCCCACAAGCTGATCATGACAAAAAGAAAGGACACTTCTCACCTCATGGTTGGGAATGCACCTCCTCAAGACTTGGTTAGAGCAGTACTTAAACAGATCAGGGTCATCCCAAGCAAAGAATTTCACAAGGTGCAAGAATCTATCTCTGTCATTGTTAGTCCAACCCTCAGGGATCCTACCAGCAACTAAGTAATTCACAATATCAGCATACCAAGGATCAGGGTGAACAATATACAATTGCTCATTGAGAAAGCACTCAGAAACACTGGACTCACTCTCTCTATCATAGAGGATCCTAGACAGATGGTCAGCTACTTTTCAGAACTTTTCTTGTCCTTGATTTCACAGTCAAATTCTTGCAAAAGAAAAATCAATCTCACAAGTCTGCACTTAGCATCATTCTTAGAAAGAAGGTACTTAAAGACAGAGTGGTCAGTATAAACAATCACATGTGAACCAATAAGATAGGATCGTAACTTTTTAAAGCTAGAGATCACAGCCAAAAATTCTTTCTCAATAATACTATAATTCAGCTGGGCATCATTCAATGTGTGACTAGCATAGTAAATAACATGGGGTTTCCTATCAATACGCTGTCCTAACACAATCCCAATAGCATAATCAGATGCGTCAAACATCAATTTAAATGGTTCTCTCCAAATGGGAGGATGAAGAATAGGAGTAGAGGTTAAGGCATCTTTATGCTTAGAAAATGCCTCATGACACTCTTCAGAGAAATGAAATGGCACATCCGTAGCTAGCAAACTGGACAAAGGCTTTATAATTTTACTAAAGTCCTTAATGAAATGACGATAAAAGCCAGCATATCCAAGGAAAGGCCGTAACTCTTTCACACAAGTGGGAGGGGAAAGATGAACGATCAGGTCAGTCTTAGCTTGGTCTACCTCAATTCCATCTTGAGAAAAAATATGTCCTAAGACTATACCCTTTTTAACCATGAAGTGACATTTCTTCCAATTTAATGTTAAATTTTTCTCCCTACACCTTTCCAACACCTTTCTCAGATTAGACATGCAATCAACAAATGAAGATCCAAACATAGAAAAGTCATCCATGAAAATTTCCATACATTGCTCAACTAAATCTGAGAAAGTAGAAAGCATGTATCTTTGAAAGGTAGCAGGGGCATTGCACAGTCTAAAGGGCATTCTTCTAAAGGCATAAATCCCAAATAGACAAGTGAAAGTAGTCTTCTCCTGATCCTGAGGAGCAATAGAGATATGGGTGTAACCAGAATATCCATCTAAAAAGCAATAGAAATAATGTCTAGCCAACCTCTCTAGCATTTGATCCAAGAAGGGGAGGGGAAAATGGTCTTTCGTAGTGGCAGCATTCAATTTTCTATAATCTATACACACAGGCCATCCCGATTGAACTCGAGTAGGGACTAACTCATTCTTATCATTCTTAATCACGATAATACCAGTCTTCTTAGGAACAACTTAAACAGAGCTAATCCATTCACTATCAGAAATGGGATAGATAATCCCATGGTCTAACAATTTCAACACTTCCTTCTTAACTAGTTCCTGCAAAGTGAGATTCAAACGCCTTTGACAGTCACGGTAAGGCTTAGCAGTGTCCTCTAAATGAATTCTATATTGTACAATAGAAGGATTAATACCTTTAATATTCCCTAAAGTCCATCCTAAAGCTTCCTTGTTCTCCCTAAGTAAAATAATCAATTTGTCTTCTTGGTCCCAGTCTAGATCAGAAGCAATTATAATAGATAAGGATTTATCGGGTCCTAGGAATGCATACTTAAGAGAGTCAGGAAGAGGTTTCAACTCAAGAGCCACAAGGGAAGCATATTCAGTGGTAGATTCAGACACAGCAGTGAGCAAACAATCGGCAGTAGAGCACAAGTCATCAAACTCAAACACATCATATTCAGGCTCATCATATATAAGAAATGACTCATACTCTGTCGCAAATACATTATCAAAAGTATCATCGAATACAGAATTCCCTACCCAGTTAAGAGTAGAAAATTCCATACCATCAAATCTAGAAGGCTGTCTTTGCATGTTAAAGATATTCAATTTCACAGTCATATTATCGAAAGACAATCTCATCGTACCATTCTTGCAGTTAATAAGGGCATTGGCAGTGGCTAAGAAAGGACATCCTAGAATCACAGGAACTCGACTAGCTAAGTTGGACACCTTCTCAGTTTCACTCACAACAAAGTCCACTGGTTAAATAAATTCACCTACACTAATTAGCACATCCTCGACTATACCTCTAGGCACTTTAGTCGATCTATCAGCCAGTTGAATGACCATCTTAATAGGTTTTAGCTCACCTAACTCTAACCTCTCATTCTCAGTAAAGGGTATCAAGTTAACACTAGCCCCTAGGTCAAGCAATGCCCTATGATTGAGTTGGTCTCCTATGACTATAGATATAGTAGGGCAACCAGGGCCCTCATACTTCACTGGGATTTGAGAAAGGATAGAATCAGCACCAAAGGTCAAGAAAGCCTCCTTAGGTACACTAGTTGCTCTCTTTGTCGTACATAACTCCTTTAAGAATTGAGCATAAGGAGGCATCTGCTAAATAGTATCGAGTAAGAGAATGTTGATCTTAACTTGAGAGAAGGCACCTCTCATCTTCTCAATATGATCTTAATCTTTCTTCATTAGCCTCTGGTGAAAAGAAGACAAAGGCATTTGGATTTTCTCAGAAAAAAGGAAGGAAGAGTCCTTAGAAGGTGAAGAACCAGCTGAGCCAGAGCAGTCTTTCTCTTGAAGCTCCTCTTTCTGAGAAGGTGACTTAAAAGAGGAAGGACTATCTGAAACATTGGGGACACCATTAGTAGTATCCCCTACCTGACTAGATGGACCAGTCTCTACAGAAGAAGAGGGAGAAGAATTCTGGAAGAATGAGTGAGGGTATCTGCAAGGTTCATTAGGATTTCTCACTTGGTTATCAACCTCTCGACTATAACAGAGAGATATAACCGCATTCACTTTCCTCACAGGCTCATTGAGGTTGCTAGAAGAAGGGGAGGCATGCCCCTTAAGGTTCACCTCAGGTTGACTCGGCAAAGTACCTAGTTCCCTAGAAGATAATACTAACCAGGAAAACTGCTCTGTCATCATTCTCATCATTCTTTCCATGTTAGCATTAATCATTCTCTCCACATTGTTATTGATTCTCCTCGCAAATTTATCAGTATCAGTATAACCCAAAGGAGGTTAAACTTGAGGCATGCGAGGTGGAGGTCTGAGTGAATTAGGCACACCTGAAAAAGTCGGTCTCTGAAAGGAGTTTGAATAGTGAGAGATGGGTTGGGAGTTGTTTTCAAGGAACATCCCAGGTTGAGAATTAGGAACCATAGCATTTGGTCCATTATTCCATGAAAAGTTAGGGTGATTCCTCCACCTTGGCTTATAATAAGGGGAGAAGGGGTCATTCTTAGGTCTCTAGAAGGCCATACTCGATATGCTCTTGTTCAGTTGCTAACTGAAGAGCAAAATAAGGACAAACACTCAAAGAAAGATCTAGGGACCAACAATGAGAACAAACAATGAGAACAAAACGCTATGGAGGTCTAAGATAACTGTGACTGGGGCGATAATCCTTTCAACATGTTTTATAAAATAGTAATCTTAAACTCTAAGTGACTAACATCTGAGGCAGCATGCAAACCACCCTTTGCAAACCTAAAACTCAGGCTGTCATCACGAGCGATTTTCCACTTCATGGTTTTCTCAACTAAGTCGTCTAAAAACTCCCAAGCAGCTGTGGGGTTCTTAGAAAGAAAGCCACCGTGACACATGGACTCTACCATGGCCCTAGTCTGTTGGCCAAGTCCTTCATAAACAATTTGGCACAAATGTGCTTGGTCTAAGCCATAATGGGGACATTGGGCCAACAAAGTTTTGAACCTATCAAAATATTTCCAAAATGATTCCCTATCAAGTTGCACAAATTGATCAATTTCATTCCTCAGCTTAACAATCTTGACATTAGGGAAATATTTTCTTAAGAACAATCTTACAAAATCATTCCAAGACGTAACAAAATTAGCAGCCAAGCCATACATCCAACGTTTGGCAGAATCTTTCAAAGCAAAAGGAATCAATTTCATTCGTACAACATCAATAGAAATATTAGGGAAATGCATCACAGAACAAACTTCTTTGAATTCCCTAAAAAACAAATAAGCTTTCGCTAAACCTGTGAATTTAGGGAGCATTGGAGTATAATGGGGTTTTAATTCGAAGGTCACATTTGGTGCAAGATTAGGCATAACAAAACATGATGGCAAAGCAGTCCTAGGAGGATAGAAAATGTCACTCAAAGTCCTTTCTTGTGCCATATTCCCTAACTCAAGCTTAAGTTCAAATTCGGGTTCTAAGTCAGGGTTAGACTCACTCCTAATGAGTCTTTGATTTTCAGGGTATCTAACCCAACTAGCCATATAACCCCACACCTTCACCAGAAAGAAGTCCTCTTTTTGGTCTGTTTTCTCTTTCTAGTTTTTTTTTTGAATTTTCAAATTTTCCAAATTTTTTTCTTCTTTTTTCTTAAGTACGAAAATAAACCACAATATTTCTCAATCTTAAAGATAATTTACAAACAAGAGATACCCAAATCAAAAAAAAACTAATCAATTTCTAAAATAAAGGTAAGACACATACCAACAAAAACTAT
>NCQT01143547.1:0-10809 GCA_002740465.1 Stenocereus thurberi | reverse complement strand
TGACCCAGTACTAATGAGGTGGTAGAGGAGGAAGTAGTGGGGGCATAGTCATCGGGTCCAAATGGTGGGAAATCGAACAGGATTGATAGTTATTAAGTGCTGAAATTAGTACACGTATGGGCATCATTGTAGGGGTCGATCAAAAGAAGATAGCTTCTGGCAAAGGATGGTTGCGAGTTTCAATGAGCACCGCCCATTAGGAGCCTCTACACAAACTTAGAAGGTGATCAATAGTTGATAGCTTCGGTTCTTCCTACTCATTAATAAATGGGTGGGTATTATGTGGGGAGTATAACATCCTAATCATAATGAGAGTAATGAGGCTATGATTCTAATGGTGGTCTATAAGTTGTACATTGATTTGATAGGGAAGAAATTTGATTTGAACACTTTTATGAGATGCTCAAGGACCAAAGCAAATGAAAGAAGATCTGTGATCCAGCTAAGTGAGGATTATCAAAAAGGTCTAACCCTGACGATGAAGAATCAGGGGATGAAGGTATGGAGGGGAGTAACCCCTTAAGGGAAGGAAAGCTGTGAAGAGAAAGGGCAGAGAAAAGGCTTACAATACTACTATTGAGTGGGTGACTGGCCATTTTAGGTGTTTAGCATAAACAACAGTGAGATGGCCTAAATCTTTAGAGATTTGGTCACCAGAATTGGGGGCAAGGCAATAGCAATAACAAAGCTGCTCCCATAAGGGATGAATATAAAGAGATGAAGGCTCTGCTGCAGTTGAGGAAGCAAGAACACAAGGAGACAAGGCATTATAATAAAATAATGATGATTGACACCTCAGGGATGGCTCCGGAAGACGCCGCTTATTATGAGATGAAGAAAGCAGCAATAAGACGGAAGAGATTTTGGAACTCATTGCAATAGCTTGAACCTAATCAATGCTAATCACTTTACTTAATTTCAAGTTAACAAAGTTGAGCATTGTATATTAATTTGACATTTGAAATATTTATACAAGTGCAAGTTCAGATGGCAAAGTGGCCTCGAAATAAGATTTAGTCAAAGTCCATTTAAAATCAATTAAAACTTACAGGTGAATAAAAATTAGTATATCCATAAAGTTAATTTAAACTCACAGATTTCATCAGAGCTATTTTTGAATATAATTTGCTTACCCATGTCAGGTAAATGAAACAACAATGCAAATAAACAAAACAAAGACAAATACAAAAGTATATATTAATCAATATGGTGAAACTTATTATTGTCTTCTATGTAAATTATAAAGGCACTAAAATAGCCCAAATATTATTCGCAACATTTTCAAGGCATGAGCGGGAAAGTAGGAAGGAAAATAACAAGAAAAAAAAGGCGGCTCAGAATAAAAGAGATATCTAGACTAAGGGTGCAATAGCTCCACCCTAAGCTATGTGATTAGCACAATTAACCATGGAGTAATGATAGTTGCTATGACAACTAATAGAATGTATTTAAATAAATAAATCAAAAAATAATAAATAAATAAATAAATAGATTGAGCGTGTGCTCATTAATTCAATAATTTCTCACCCTTACAAACCTTGGCTCAATCGAGGTAGGAGATCCCCCATAATTTTTAAATTTCTAACTTCTTAATGGTGGTAATGATAACAGTAATAGTAATAATAATATTAGTATCATAAATATAAAAATATATCATACTCACGTAAAAGGTATATATTGAGGTGAGGGTGCAACGAGCGGAAAATCGCTCAATCAATTTTCCAAGTTGAGGGTGTCGTTCTCTTGTGAATGGTAATTTGTGGCTCACTCCTTGAGTTGGAGACTTGGGCTTGAGTGTTTTTTGTTTTCTTTCTCTATAAAAGACAAATATATATAATGCGAGAGAAAAGAAGAGAAGAAAGCGACAAAAAAGGAATTGAAATTGGGCCAGCAGTAGTGTTAATCTGTTGAGGGCGCTTTACCCCTAACATATTTCCTCCTTCCCTCTCCCTCCCCCTCCCTCCTCCTTTCACACATCCCACTCAATGCAGTTGCCGATCGGCACCCACCGGCTACCGCCCCCTCCTCAACCGTCTTTCTCCCTACCCCCTTCTCAACTTGTTCGAAGGTAATTCTCATATATTAGAATGTTCTTGTTATATCGATCTTTAGATTCGACATGCAATTGGTGTAATGATTTTGGGATGGTGAATGCAAGTTAGTTTTAGTGGCCAATCATTTTAATTAGGTGTTTCTCTCTTTGATTGTTGTAAGGTGGACAATTTGTGAACGAACCCATGAAGTGACTTAAATTCTTTGGGTTTTTGTGCTGTGATTGTGTGTTAATATGCTGAAATTAGAGAAATTATCGACTATTTTAAGTTTTTTATCAATTTTATGACAATTGGAACGTGTGGGTGAAATGCATGAGTTTAGGGTTTAGGTTGAAAAGTTGAGAACTGGTAGAATTTTGGGTTTTTATGTCGTAACTATATGTGAATATGCTAAAAGCAGAGAATTTATACACTATTTTGAACTTTTTATCAATTATATGACAATTGGAATATATGGGTAAAATGTATGAGTTTAAGGTTTAGGTTGAAAAGTTGAGAATTGGTGGAATTTTAGGTTTTTATGTGGTTATTGTGTGTGAATATGCTAAAATTAGGGAACGTACGAGTTGTTTTGAACTCTTTACCAATTACATGACTATGGAACGACGTGGATGGAATGTGTGAGTTTAAGGTTTAGGTTCAAAAGTTTAGAAGTTGTGAAAATTACCAAGACTTACTAAACTGTGGTATAAATTGTTAATTAATTGGCACATGGTCAAATTGAGAAAGTAGTAATGTGCTTGTAAGATTTAAAGGAGGTACTTCAAGGAAGGAAACATCTCGTCCAAGAATGGTATGAGTGCTACAATCATGAGCATGATGATTAAAGTTTTAGATGGAAGTTGGTATACAAGAGTGTGTTAATGCCAAAATTGTTTATCTGAATGATCAAAGAGTCATGCTACAGTATGCATGATGAAAATTTTACTAGTATTGTTGGAATAGAAAAGAGTCGTTGATGGGTGGAACGAGCTTTCAAAGAATCTAAAGAAGAGGTTAGTTAATCAATAAAGATTGAGGAGGAATTCATAACTCGATTTCGTAATGATAAAATACAATATAAGGCTTTCGCGACTCAAAGGTTTTCCCTAACCCTCAAGGATGGCATGTGGGTTAAGAATAAGAAAGTAAGGCGTCCTTATGCATATAGTAGTGGCGAAGGGCTTATTGGGCTAATAGATGGTTACAAATATATCTTTTTTTATCAATTCAGTTCTCTTCTTTTAATGATGTCGTTTCAATCCCCTAATCTTAAGCGATTGCCCCAAAAAAGGGACAATCTCGATTAAATGCCCATGATCAAAAAAACTAAAAAGAAAGGTGTTATGACCACTAAGTTCACCAACATCTTATTAGACAAGGCTCAAAATATTATTAAAATTAACTTATTTAATTATAAGCACCTTTCATTAAATAGTCCATTTTTGGACAGAAATTAGAGGGTCTCCCAACTGTCGAACGAGTCAAGGTAATCCATTAGATAAGGGAGAGCATCATACGAGGTACGTTTATTGCCTATACCTTTACAAGTTCATTTTTTTTTTATTCAATTGATTAAATATGACACCTTCTTTATGACAATATTTTTATTTAGATTTGCCTCTCTGTCGCAAAGAGTCTACCCAAAATTGCATGTAAGTGAATATCAAAGTAATTATAATTTAAACATGGCCAGTGTCAATCAGCTTCGGCTGACTAGACTTCTCGATCGGTCTGGGCTGTGCATACGAAGGAGATAACCCCTATGATTGTAATTGTCCTTAATAAGGCTTAACTAGATAATAATTGCCATGGTATCAATTTTCACTATTTATTTTTCTCGTTATTACGAAATAAAATGCATTGAAATGTGCGCACACACTAAACTTTCAAAATTGTTTCTATTGTGTAGGGTTAGATGTATTGGGCGTTCCTCATTTTGTTTTCTGTAGTTTGCCTTGTTTTTTAGGTAAGTTGCCTACATTCGTCAAAGCCGAAGCAAATAAAAAGCGATGTTTGGGCCCGCAGGAAGTCGAATCAGGGGATGTAGAGGCTCACAATGGCAGTCTAGACTACAAGCATAACCTTTAGTGTCTAAGTAATAATAAAGATGAAAAATATTCTTACTGTGTGCTGCTTCAACTTAACTTATTTCGAGCTTAAATATGACTTTGCTGATGGATGCTTGTTTTTCTTTTCCTATTTTGCCCAGTTCTTGAGGGACAGTATAACATTTCAAACTTTTCTCGTTGGTTAATTAGGAGTAACCCAGATTTTATAAGGCCTGAGGTGTTACAGTTAATGGTATCAGAGCCACTATTAGGGCTCACTATGAGCCATCAGGTTGAGCATATGCTTTAAACTTGGGTTAGAAAGGTCATAAGAGGAAGAGAGCGGGTGACTTGTGTGTTCTGTGTCTTGTTTCATCTCTATTGGACCTAGGGTATGATACATCCATAAGGGGTGCAAGTCCAGCAAGTCAACGAATTAAGCCATCTCAAAAATGCTAGTTCCTCGACTGTCCATCTAATATAAAAAGGGGACCAGTCTGAGGTTCTCTAAAGTGAGTTTTTTACACAAAACCCTAGGGATTTTAGGTTGTGAAATTGTGAAGGTTCTCCCAATTGTGAGTTCTTTCCTCGTTCAGTGATTTAAGTCAAGGTTCGACCGTCTCCTGCTATAGTATTAAAATAAATTCGTTTATGCTTAATTCATTATATAAATTCCTTCAGTCTCTGTCTTTCATAGAAGTATGCGGATGTTGCATTGTGTGCTTGATATCTGAATTACATTTGTTACTAACATAGTTAGCTATGAGATGATCTCTAGCCATGGTTTATTTTAGATGGCATTTCCAGGTGCACCCGTTGATCCTTATTTGGCTCTTATAATGCCCAAGACCATGGTTGCAGACCATATTCCACACTTAGAGGTACGTATACAACCACACTTACAAGACCCTTACTCCCCTTTCCATAGCCACACTTAGGGCTCATTGCTTGCTTTGGACCTTACCCCATGTAGCACCTTGGATCCATTTTAGGTTGTGATACCAAGATTTGCTCATGATAGGCGACTCGAGGGTGGACTAGGAGAGGTTTCAAGGACCTGGTGCTTAGGTTGTTATCATGTATGGATGGCTTGAGCAAGTCGGTACCCCACCTCAGGCTATCTCTTACTTCTTTCCCAAGTTGTTCCTTCCACCACCCCTAGCTCTACATCCTGACCCTCCGGAAGCCCCATCACCTATTTCACTTCCACCATTTGACTAGGAGCCATTTGATGGCTAGTTATCATTGACTGACTTTGAGGAGGAATATGGGCCTTTCCCCTTGACTCCTGACCACTCTGAGGGCTTTGATGGGATCCATGTTGTCATCGACATACCTGAGTCCCCAAAGGTGGTTGTGGTGGATTCTGAGCAGTAGGAGGAGCTGGGTGATGGAGATGAGCTGGAGCCAGAGCACAAGCATAAGGCCGAGGAGCTAGAGGAGGAGGATGAGGAGCCAAAGGAGGGACCGGATATAAAGATCATCAATGTTAATTTAGACTCAAGGACTGATGATGATGATGATGACTTGAATTATGATCCTATTAGGGATTGTTAGATATCGACATGAGATGTACATTTTGTCGTAGGTCTATACTGACCTAGATGATTCTCTTTGCATAGTTGGCTAGACCTTTGTTTTCTTTTTGAGGATGTATCTATGTATGCAAATGTAAATGTAAGTAGGTGTATATGCTATCCAAACTAACCATGGTTGGAGGTCACCTATGATCTTTTATGGGGGTAGGTGGGATAACTTGGATGCTAACTTGGGGGCAAGATATTCTTTTTGGGTAGGATACAGGCTATAAAAACCCAAGCTAGGAGTAGGAACGACAACTTAGGGCATGGACTCTTGTGCTATGTAATATTCATACTAATGACTATGTGATGTTATTTAAGTTTATGTAGCTTGTTATCATGTACTATTAAAAAATTATATGTTGCTTACGTTCTACCTTACACTCATGAAACTACTTGTTTATCAATATGGAGTAGGAACTAAATGAGAAAAAATATTTGTTGTCATATAGAACGTCACAGGTGCGAGTAATAGCCACCATGAAAGTGTTAATAACGAGGACATCAGGGGAAATTAGGTGGTTAATAAACCACCAATTGAATCACACGCAGTGACCCCGCTAGTCCCAGAGCCAAATTTATTCTTTCCCTCAGTCCACTAAATGTTGCCGACCTTATGTATTAGAGAAACCTGATATAGGAAGTCCTTAAGAAAGTTCATACCCCTACCATACCTGTTGAGAGCTCTTCTAGTGTTGACATAGTAACAGATAAGGTGACAAAGAGGAATCCTAGGGTATATGAGGGGAAAATAGACCCATTGGAGTTGGAGAAATAGGCTAGGAATGTGGAAAAGATATTTGCTGTGGTCGAGGTTCCCGAGGACAAAAAGGTAACTATAGGCATATTTTACCTATCACGAGAAGCTGATATGTGGTAGAATACCATAAAAGACTAATGCCAAAGGCCTTAGTTCACTTGGGGTTCTTGGAATTGAGAATGACTCATAACATGACAGTGATTCAATATGTTGCCAAGTTTATTAAGTTATCTCGCTTTGCCCTAGATTTTATTGCCAATAAGAAGGTGAAAATACAAAGATTCGAGGAGGGGTTACCATTTTACATTAGAAATTAGCTTGCTAGACAACTAATTATAAGCTATCAAGACCTCTCTGAGCAAGCAGCAGAAGTTAAAAGGTTGACAAATGAGTTGAAAGCCCTTAACCTGAGAAACCCAAAGAGGAAATGAAATGACCGAGGAGCTACTAGGGAAAGCATGCCACAAAAGAGACCTAACTAGGGACAAACTAAGAGTCATCTAGCAATCTCTGAGCTAAGTGGGAAATATGGAAGGACCAATCATGTCACAACAGATTGCAAACTGGGGACTAACAAGTACAACTAGGGAGCCAGCATCAACCAAGCAACTTACAACTGCCCTAAGAAACAAAAAGCTATAGACAAAGGAATTGCCAGGCCATCGCCCAATCCACGTCCAGGCCCTGTTGCGAACAATCCTACCAATGTAGAGTGAGCATATGTGATAAACAAGAAAGAAGCGCATGCAGCTGGTACGGTAGTCATTGGAACCCTCTTTGTAAATTCCAAACCATTTTATGTGTTGTTTGATTCAAGAGCTATCCATTCATTCATATCAGTCCAAGCAACCTCCCAATCATGTCTAGACTCCATAAGCTCATAGTTAAATACCAAATTAACTTACCTAATAGGCAAATTGTTGAATGCTTGACTATTTACAAAGATATCCCTATCACCCTATCGAGAGAGAGCTTTCCTAGGGATCTAATTCAGTTAGACCAATTAGAATTTGACTTAATATTAGGAATAAGCTGGCTGATTACGTATGCTACCATAATAAATTGCAAATTAAAAAGGTTTGTGATAAGAAGCTAATTGGGAAAAAGGGTTCAATTCCCAGAAGAGCAACTGATAGATAAAAGCCTAATAACATCTCTCATGAAGGCTGTGAGATTCATAAGGCAAGGGTGCAACGGTTATCTATATTATGTGACTGAGAGTGATGCACCTTGAGTAACCATCCAGGAGTTACTTACTATTTCCCAAGGAATATCCTGATCTGTTTCCTGAGGAATGGCCTGGGCTACCACCCCAAAGGGCAATAGGCTTTGAGATATCTGGGTCCCAACCAATATCTAAAGCACCCTATAGAATGGCCCTTGCAGAGTTAAAAGAACTAAAAACCCAGTTAGAGGAGCTATTACAAAAGGAATTCATTAGGCCAAGCACTTCACCATGGGGAGCTCCAGTGTTTTGCGTAAAGAAGAAGGATGGAACCGAGATTATGTGATGCAGAGCAAGTTCTGACCTTGGGCCTACCTTCACTAGTGAGGATCTTGACCCAAGTTAGCCTAACATTGACCCTAGGTCAAAGACTAGGGTCCCCTAGGTGAACATTGACTTGGGGCCCTTAATAAGGTCCAAATAGAGCTACAAAAGGTGGTTGGGCCATTAGTAGCCTTAAATAAGGAGTTAATCACTTGGTCCTCCCAAAACCACCTTCATTAGCTCATTTTTAGTTTCTGGGCAGAATACCTTACTTCATTCCTAGCTCAAATTTAACCAAGCAAATGAGCTCTAATTTTTATAAATTATAAATGGATGGAAATCCTCGAATGTCTATTTTCTAAAAAGTCATAAATCCCACTCACACATCATGTATTGAGCAAGTAATGCGCTAAACACTAAGCAAGGGTAAGTCCGTGATTGAAAAATACATGGTTCTAAATATGGCTTAATTGAGGAGGTTAAGGCTATAATTTTTAAGATTAATCAATATGGAATAATGCTTCACACACAAGGGAAGAGTTAACAAGTGGCGGCGCCTCATTTGGAGGAGTAGAGCCAACTCATAGCTTTCTAGAAGATGGAGGATGAATCCTAGAAAAAAACAGCTCATAGTGATTGTAGTTATCTTAAGCATCTTAATTTATTTTTCTAGGATATTGTATAAGCCTCCTATTGGACCAGTTGCTCCACTAATGTACAGCTAATTTCCCTTCTTATTGGGTATTTATGCACCCAATTACCTCCATGAAAAATCAGATTTGATGAATGATATGAAAGGTTGAAGCTTGGTTTTCATCAAAATCTCAAAATCTTTATCTATCTTAGGAGGGTGGTGATTTGAGTCTTCTCTTTAATCTAATCCTTGGTGCTAAGGCTTTAGAGGGTTAAAGGGTGGGTTGATTTAATGTAGGTGGTGATTCAACCTTTATCTTAGATATATCCTCTTGGATTTATCTCTTGGTTACACATTTAAAGTATTGAATCATCTCCATTGGAGGTTTTCTTCTAATTAGGGATTCTATCTGTTGGTTATCTTTGGAAAGATTGGTCTTCAACATCCATTAGGCTCATATACATGCATTTTATTCCTTTGTTAGGATAAATGAAATTCACCATACATTATTTACAAGGGGCTGGAGTGTTTGCAAGTACCCATTACTGAGAATTGATGATTTAGTTAGTCATTTACAAGGGGTTGTAGTGTTTTCACCCAAAAAAAAAAGAAAAAAAAAAGGTACGAGCGTTATAAATTTATCGTAATGCATTTTAGACTTACCAATGCCCCTGTAACCGTTATTGATTTGATGAATAGGGTGTTTAGGCCATATCTTGATAAATTTGTAGTTGTGTTTATAGATGATATCCTGCTATACTCCAAGGATAAGGAGGAGCATGCTAAGCTTCTAAGAATTGTTCCATAAATGTTAAGAGAGCATTAATTGTATGCTAAGTAATCAAAGTGCGAATTTTGGTTGGACGAAGTGATATTTCTAGGTCATGTAGTGTCTAAGGAGGGGAATAAGGTGAATTCACAAGAAAAAAAAGTTGTAGTGGAGGGGCCTAAGCCAACAGCTGTCACTGAAGTTAGAAGTTTTCTTGGCATGGGTAGATATACTGGAGGTTTGTGCAAAATTTTTCAAAGATAGCCCTTCCATTAACTAATTTGCTAAAGAAGACAACTAAATTTGAGTGGTCAAACAAGTGTGAGCATGCATTTCAAGAGCTGAAGAAGTGACTGACCTTAGCCCCGGTGCTAACCCTACCAGTGGAAAGCAATGATTACACTATATGTGGTGATGCATCAAAGAATGGGCTAGGGGTGTCCTAGTGCAAGATAGGAAGGTAATAGTCTATGCCTCGCACCATTTGAAGCTTTATGAAAAGGAATTGCCTAACCAATGACTTGGAATTAGCTGTTGTTGTGTTTGCATTGAAAATATGGAGACACTACTTATATGGAGTGCCTTGCAAGATATATACAGACCATAAGATCTTAAAGTACATTTTTACTCAGAAAGAGCTTAATTTGAGGCAAAGGAGATGGCTAGAGTTGCCAAAAGACTATGAATTGCACATTTAGCACCACCCAGACAAAGCTAATGTAGTAGCAAATGCCTTGAGTAGGCAAAATCCAGCACAACCTAAATACCACAATCATCTCTTGACCCTCTCTCATTTGAGAGTTATAAGCAATAGGGATTGGGATAATAAGTCACCAAAGGAAAGAGGTTTTGACAGCAACTATAGAAGTAAAAATTCCATTTTTGAATAAATTAAGACTGGTAGGCTGACGATGATCAATTAGAAAGGATATGACAAAGCATAGAAAACGGCAGGCTAACTGGGTTCCTGGTACATGAGGATGGGAACCTGAGATTCCCAAACTGCCTTTGTGTGCCCAAGTAGGAAGGAATAAGGAGGAGAATTTTAGTACAAGCCCATAACTCCACATATTCTATGCATCCTAGAGGGACAAAGATGCATAATGATGTGAGAAAGCACTTCTGGCAGCCGAATATAAAAAGATAAGTATCAAAATATGTGGACAGATGCCTCATATGCCAAAAGGTGAAGGCCGAACATTAGCAACCTGTAGGTGAGCTAAGACCCCTAGAAATCCCCACATGGTAGTGGGATTCCATAGCTATAGACTTCGTAACGGGGTTGCCCATGACTCCGACCAAGAAGAATGTCATTTGAGCAATAGTAGACTGAGTTACCAAGTCTGTGCATTTCATACCTGTTAGATTTGAGAGTACACAAACACAAGAGGGGGGTGAATTGTGTGGGCAAATTTTCGCAGTTTCTGGGAACAAGCGTGGAACTTGTTTGGACGGACTGTTTGTAAAGTGCTCAGAAAGTGTAAAGCAGAGGA
>NCQT01143495.1:9412-23287 GCA_002740465.1 Stenocereus thurberi | reverse complement strand
TGGAAAAGAGCCCCTTAAAGAGAGCCTGTGATGTACCTAAGTTTATTGCAGAAATGACCATGATAACCACTTTCACAAAAGGAATTAGGATTTAAAAAAGGGAGATTAAGACACAGTAGGAATTCTGCTATAATAATGCGAAGAGAAGATACACATGTGACATCTAGAGCATAAAGGAGAGAAAAAGGGTCTGTCAAAGCACTATGATCATACGTGATACTGGAGAAACTGAGGGAAGAAGCAGACCTTGTAAGAGATATGGGGGAGTGAAATATTTAACTCATTGGTATTGAATTTAGTTGTCAACTTGGAAGCGGGAAAAAGTTTAGGCTCCTATTCGGTGTTGTATGGAGATAGGCCGGATACAATCAGAAACGTTGGCATTCTTTGTTAATTGCTTTGGCATATTAATAAGGGGAAGAATAGCGAAGAAAAAGGATGGGAGAAAGGAACCCATATTTTATAAGGAAAAAAGAATAATTATGTATCTCATGGTCAGAATGTTGGATGCAAAGCTAGCATACTATGCGAAAGGATCACACATCAAATGTGGAAACTATCCAAAGAATCTAAAACATCAAAAGAAGAATGATGATCACAAAACTAGAGTCTTGTTTAGATTATCTTTAAAGCTCTGAAAGAGCGTCTCCACTTTGTCAAAGACTCTTGTATCTCTCTCACTCCATGACATTCTTCTTCTTAGCTTCCCTCCACTAAAACAAAAAGAACCCCTCCAAGGCAAGACTGGTTCTTGATAGAGTTTGAAGTAACCAAGAAACACCCAGCAACTAAAGACTAGTTACCATGGAGCTCTTGCAAAATGACAATGAAGCGGCTACTCATCAGGAGATCCAAAATCTATTTTGCCAAGATTGTCCCCTCTTGTGTGAATTATTGCACGTCAAATACTCCCACAGGATGCTTCTCAACTAAAAACTGAAACTTTTAAAGGAGCCAAACACTTCCATATGAGCTTCCAAGGGAACGCTTGTTTAGTAATCAAAATATGTATGCATTTTGGGATTGCATAAATTATTGACTAGAAATTCACCCTTCCCCCCTCCCCCTTCCCTCTCTTTTTGAAAGAGGCTTTTTATGTGTGGAAATGATTGAAGGTTTGAGGTAAAGTGCATGGGAAGATGCTGTTTCTCATTTTACTAGTATTATTGTACATCTTTCAAGTTTTAGAAGGTATCCTTTGCCCTTAAGGCCACACAAATATATTACTTTTCCTTCAACTCACACTTAGGCTTATGGATGGCAATGAAAAAATCTGCTTCAGAGCTGCATAAGCTTACCATGACATTGTAGATTTACCTTGTTTTTGAGCTATTCATCTTGCTCAAACTTTGTGAAAAGAGAGAGGGGTATGCAGATACATGTCATCTATTGCATTGAGGCAATGGTTATTGGTTAGTGCTTGAGAAATTGGTTTTACCAAACTTTTAATGGGTTGTCCCTCTGGTATGCAGAAATGCAGGTCATAGTTTGTTTGAGATTTGAGAATAAAACTGGATTTTGAACAACACCACAGTTACTTTATTTTGGTCGGCAGTCTCCGAGTTTGCAATGTTTCTTCTGTTTTTATTCATTTTGGAACCCTCTTGCTACTTTTATTGTTGACTTGGTTGTGATGATCGAGTCCTCTACTGCTCCCTGTTGTTGCGACTGGGGTTGATATTTAATCAGCTGTTTGTTTCATGGGAAAGAACCAAGCATTTATCTTTGTGAGGTCTAAATTAAGTCAGGATCCTCTCTTTGTTTCTCCTTATTTATCCTTCTATAGTATATTATAGCACTTTTTATCAAGAGGAGACATTATCCAGTTCAAGAAAATTGTGTTCCAGGTTACAGTTTTGAAGCACCGCACTTACTGGGTTGTGATGGTTAAAGGATAAAAGGGTTTTTCTTGTTTAGTTTTCCATTCTTATGGACTAGCTTGTCTTTGACATGTGGTGTTGTATTATTTTGTTCAAGTTTATTATTGCTTGCAATTTGTAATTGATCTCTGATGTTGTATGTATTAAATTGATAACAGGCATCTCCCCTGACGAGGAGTCCATTGGGTCTGGAACAAAGAGGTCTAGTGCATCATCAGGTAGTAGGTCTCGAGAACGGAAGGAGTTTCTGCGTAGATTTGTGGACAGTCGAGTTTTTAAATCTAATCTGGAGAGCTGGTTTGAAGAAATATCAGATAATTCAGGAATAGAGTCCTTTGACACGCCTTTTGAGCTGGTGGAACTTCAAAAATTTGATTATGCCTTAGAAGGAATATGCTTCCAGCAACTTATCCGGATGCCCAGTGCTATATATGCTTCAACATCTGATAGTGCTGAAGCTACAGCTTATCTTGCCATAGAGGATTTCCTGCATGCATGTGTGAAGGGTTTGTGGGAAGCATTTTGGAGTGAGGGGGAGCCATTACCATTCTATGTAGCGTGCCTCTGCAATGAGAATATGAAATTCTACCAGGCTGAAAGGGCAATTGCTAATGGTAGGCTCGGAGGTCTCTGTGCAGCGGCCATTTTGCTTAAGAATGCCAGACATCCGCATGGGAGGTGGCAGGAAGTTCTTGAGCTTGCCCTATTGACGCCTGATATTGGAACCCTGGCCGTAGACGGGGCGCGGCTTCCCCCTCTGTCCATCTTAGGTGATGCTCTATATTTTGCTGTTCGAATAATGTTGTCTAGAAGCCTAAGCAAGGTGGGTTTTTATCAATGTCCAAGCCCCGTGTTTGTGCTTCTAGTTGATTCCCAATGTGCTGGTGTGATAAAAGTTGAAGGGGATGTGAACAAGTTAGATTTTAATGCAAATAATGTATATGAATGTGCAGCAGAATGGATAAAGCATCATTCCCATATTTCCATGTCACCAATTGACAGGATATGGAACAAGCTTGGGAATGCTAACTGGGGAGACATAGGCGCTCTTCAGGTGCTTTTTGCTACTTATCATTCTATCCTCCAGTTGGCAGGAGCACCCAAGCATTCTATTGAAGACTTGGCTGCTGATCACAGTTCCCGGCTTCAAGCAAGAAGGATAGAGAGACAACTTGCAGACACCACCGTGAATGGACATGGCTTATTCCGTTATCAACAGAGGCATGGTTCCCCAGAAATTAAAGAAATTCAAGAAGATTACAATCAAGTGGAGCAAGATGAGCAGATGAAGCTGGAAGTTGGGTCAGTCTTGTGGGTGGAGGATTCTAACAATAAGAAAGGCTATCAGATTTGTGAAATCCGCAATGATGGTGAACTTCTTTATTACATAGCAAGTGCTCCTGAGGATCCCCAAAAAGCTCTGTTTTTATACATTGGTTCTCCTCCCTCTCAGGTGGAGCCTGCTTGGGAGGACATGAATCTGTGGTACCATGTTCAGAGGCAAACTAAGGTGCTGACAATAATGAAGCAGAAAGGTGTATTAAGCAAGTACTTGCCTCAATTGATTGTGTCTGGTAGGATAACTCACTCGGGCCACTGTCGAAGATCAAGCTCAGGTCTGGATTGTGATCACCCATGGTGTGGGACACCTGTCCTGGTGACTAGCCCTGTTGGAGAAACTCTAACTGATATAGTCAGGAGTGGCCGCCTTAGCTCAGATGAGGCTATCAAGTGTTGCCATGACTGCTTGTCAGCATTGTCAGATGCTGCTGCTTTCAACGTCCGACATGGTGACATTCGCCCGGAAAATGTGATTTATGTCACCTCAGGTGTGAGCCATCCTTACTTTGTCTTGATTGGGTGGGGCCATGCTGTCCTAGAAGAAAGAGACCGGCCCACTATGAATCTTCACTTTTCTTCCACTTATGCCCTTCAAGAGGGTAAGTTGTGCTCGGCATCAGATGCAGAGAGCCTTGTTTACATGCTTTACTTTTGTGCCGGAGGAGAGTTGCCTGAGTTGGATTCGGTTGAGGGGGCACTGCAGTGGAGGGAGAGGGCTTGGTCAAGGAGGTTGATACAACAGAAACTAGGAGATATCTCAGCCGTCCTGAAAGCTTTTGCTGACTATGTTGACAGTCTTTGTGGGACCCCCTATCCTATGGACTATGGCATATGGTTGAGACGGTTAAGAAGACACATTCGTGAGGATGATCACGGCAAGGATGTTGACTTGTCCGGTTAGTCTACCCTTAGGAATCTTCTGGATCTTTTCACTCGTCATGATTCGAATCAGATTTTTGCAATTTTTGGACGCTTGCATTTTATGGGATACCATGGTGCAGTTTGATTTTGTGAAGAATTTGGTATCTGTTCTTTGAGCACCATGACAATCAGCTTACACGCCCCCAGCTTTACCCCAGATGGGGTTCGGTAATTAGCTTAACTAATTATGGGTATCGCAACCTGAGTTCTTTTTGTATCAAATTTCAGTGATTTGTAATTCTTCTGTAAAGAGAACGTACAATCATCCTGTCTGGAATCTGGGTCTTTTGCTGCTTGTAATGGAGTCTGTTTTACCAGCGAGAGGAAATTGAAAAGGGTCCATGGAAATGACAAATCTGTATGTAAATGGTCTGCATTTTTTTCTTTGCCAGCAACTTCTGAATCGGGGATTTGCAAGTTTGTGATTCAAATTGCCAAGCCGGGAGAATGAGACTCTGCATTATGTTGTGCTGTCCTCCCGCATTTTGCTGCAGTTGTAGGGTCTTTTTTTTTTTTTTGGGGTTTCTTTTTTTTTTTTGTTTTTGTGAAGTGCAGTTGTGGCGCATTGATAGGCTTGACTGGTGTTTATTCTTTGGTGTAACGGCTAGAAAATAGTGCGAAACGTTAATGTATTTATTTTTCTTTTTTGTTTTAAATTCAAGGGGCGAATTGAGTGATGCTGAAAGACTTGAGAGTGAAAACACATTCATCCATGATATGTTACCAGTATTGATTTGCACCATTATAAAACTATGTGACAGAATCAGCTTCAAGAAATTGCATAATTGAGCAATAAATAATATCCAAAATGCAATGTAAATTCTCATCACTTACAATAAGTGTTTTTTTTTTTTTTTTTTTTTTTTTTTTTTTTTTTTGAGGGAATTAGTACTATTGGCTGATCTTTATGTTTAGGTTTTGAAAGAAATTTATGTCCTCCTATAATGTCAACATATTAAGAGGTAGAGATAAACTAAGAGTTCGTTGTTCTTGCAATGGGAGGTGTAATTTGTTGAGCTTTTCTGCAATATGAATGGGTAACCTGATCGATTTCTTCTATTATATTTTCAATACACGTAGATGGAAGTTCACACTAAACAAATATCTTGGAAAAAAAGGCAAGCCAATAATGAAATACAATAAATAAAGATGAAGGTAAAAAGGAAAGAATAGAAGCTGCATGTTTTAGTTTTTTTTTTTTTAAAATTATTTTTTAAATGTTAAGTTTTGTGATTGTTGGATTCTTAAGTTGCATACATATAATAAAACTAAGATATTACAAAATATCCTATATCAGTCCAACAGTTGTCTAAACAAAGCCCTAAAAAAACCTAATTAAAAGTTCCAAGCAATAGAAAATAAAGTACAGTGAAGTCACTTTAATAAGTAATTAATTATTCGTATGATTATTGAAAATCTCCCTAAATATTTTGTTTTGCAATGTCTACTAAGACATTCTTAATTATGTAAGATCTACTGTACTTTAAAAAAATATTGATCGAAAATATAGAGTAGCTTTTCATTCATATCTTCCGAGATCAAAGTAGAATGCATACCCCCTATCTAATTTCTGCTTATTAATCATTCAAAATTTTTTCTTTTTCTTTTTCTTTTTTCTTTTTGGTAAAAGAGAACTGCATAGGCCTCTATCACTTGATTCATTTCAATTGGTCAGATTTGATTTTATTTGATTTTATTTTTTTGGATGAGAACTTGGTCAGAAATTTTAATTAAACGGTTTTTATCCCCACTTTCCCCCAAGTTTCCCTTCTTCATATGCTTCTTCTTCGATCAATTTTTTAATAATATCGCATTTTTTCCCGATAATTTGATAGGTAAAATCTAATATAAATACCGTAAGGCATTCAGGCATAACACAAAGAAACAGATAAAGGCAACATTACAGCCAGAAAGACATAGAAGAGAAAAGAGCTGCATTAGACTTCCATATCAGAAAGAGTATAGAAGTTCTTTTTTCAACGTACTATTAGAATATAACTAGTGTTAAACCCATGCTTTGCATAGACCGGTATAATTTTCTACTTTAATAGTTTTCAATCTAATACCCAATATAGACGTAATAAATATACTATCGAGCAAAAGTCCTATTGTCATTCACCAAAATAAATTAACTATTTTGATAAATAATCTAAGAGTCCAAAATAATTTTAAGTCACAAATTGAAGCATATAAAGTTAATGTAACCATTAATGCATCTTTATCAATGAATTGTGAAATACAACTTTTAGATTTCATTACTGCCTTACTCTATCACTCTCTGACTATAACTGTACGACCGTTTCTCTTAAAAGCAAAAAAGTTATTACAATTAATCAAGGTTAATATAATAAAATTAATCCATACATAATAAGTTAATTGAGCCTGAGTTACAAATATCCATTAGTTACAAAAGTTTGATTCAAAGAAAATTAAAATATGATTATTAATTAAATATACTTCCCTATGAAAATATGAAAAGTATCAAAGTGTTAAAAAATGGAGTGTTTATAGCCATTTTATATATTCTTAATTAATATTAAGACTACAACCAAAATTTAATTTTTTATTAAGTTGCCGCACTAAAATATTTGTAAAATATATATTAATGAAACTATAATAAAATAATTTTACTTTAAATCATAATTTTTCAAAATCCATTTGCTAATATTATTGATCTATGATCTTATGATTATACTTAGAATATTAAAATTAAGAATATAAAATTCACACAGGTTTTAAGAAGATACTAACACTTAATTTTAAAATAAGAAGAAAAGATGAAGCACAAAATTGGAAATTTAGTAACTTTTTCAATACAATGTGAAACTTATGAGTTGAATACCTATATTAATTTGATCTAATTACTCTTGCTAATACATCTCGATTAATATCTAAAATCACTAATTTAAAAAAGAGAAAAGAAAACAATATTTACATCCAATGAGTGATTGTCAAATGTCTAATCAAGATATAATCACTCAATTTTAAGTATAGTTATATAGATTTAATATTCAAATGTGCGGCTGGGGGGCAGAAAATAGGGCAGTAGGGCATGTGGGAATCACAATTTCCCTATTGCTCTCGTTTCACAATTTTGGCCTTAGTAAGAAGTGAAATAATATTTCATTTATGAATAGGTACCTAAGAAATAAACTTTACATCAGGGACCAAATAGATAAAATAAGACTTCTACAAT
Source organism: Stenocereus thurberi (assembly GCA_002740465.1). Taxonomy (NCBI): domain Eukaryota; kingdom Viridiplantae; phylum Streptophyta; class Magnoliopsida; order Caryophyllales; family Cactaceae; genus Stenocereus; species Stenocereus thurberi. The sequence continues at coordinate 15,949 of NCQT01143495.1, read as the reverse complement.
TATACAATAATTGAGATTTTATCTTATTATATGACGTAGATAGATTGATTTGTCTTTTTAAGATTTGTAATGCTAATAAGCACTTGTAAGATTGAGAGCTAATGACTTAGGTGTAACATCCCGTTACTTAATCATGTTTAATTGGTTGCATTAGTCACATGGTTATGACTAATCAGATCTGTGAGCTGCATATTTTTCCACTGATGAACAAAGCAATGTTTCATTGAGAAATTACTTTAATGCGAAACTTTCTCCAAACCACATAGAGTCTCATATAAGTATGCAAAAGTATACAATTTATCGTACATATGCGTCTGTACCCGAGTAAGATTGGCAATTTGCCGAACCATGGCAGTTTCCTAATAGCTAAGAAAAGAAAGAAAACTATCGAATTACTACTCGCCAAATGTATGGCCAGTTTTGGGCCATGTGTAAAAGGAAAAAAAATTGGCCAAAGCTCGCATTAATCTTGATGTGATAAAGTAATAAGCTCGTATTAATTTTGATGTAATCAGTGGATAAGCTCACATTAGCTTTGATGTGACAAAGGAATTATCCAAACAAAGAAAAAAAAAGAAAAAAAAAACTAAAAAGAGCCTTACTAATCTAAGGGGGGAAAGCGGTGGTTATTCAAATGGCATGTGGCTTTTGGAAATAAACCACTCAAGAGAGTCAACCCTACTCCTTCCCTCTCCCACGTGTGACACTCGCTGACCAGTAGCAGTCTTCGGTTCTCGCCGCCTGACGTCACCACCGCCCAAGCCTCTACTTTAGCTTGGCTTCACCGTCTTCTCATCTTCAAACCCATTGGTTGCACCTATCTCCACCTCTAGTTTTCTGGAAGGTAATTAAATTTTACCCTTCCATTATAGTCAATCTCATATGTCAATGGTTATTCATATGAATGTTGGGATGAATTATTGTATTTTGATTATATAATTGTTGGTGGTGATAGAATGAATTCATGTAGGGGAAGAATTGATAAGTAATTAGTAATAGTCATAATATGGGTGTGGAGGTATGATTGCAAGAAATTTTAATGGAAATGTTGAAGGAGATAAGTCTATTAGCTATGTGTAGGATATTGGGACCAAGTGATGCATTTTGGAAAAAAGGGGTTGGATTGAGATTCAGCCTTGAAATAACACCCCACTAGTTAAGGCTGTTGTTTCAGTAACGTGTGGTAACACATTATGTATAGTACTTTAGGTTCTAAGCCAAGAAATGCTATGAGGTTAAGGAGCTAATGAGTCCTGAGGATGGCTAAATAAACCACAGTCCTAAAAGGAATATTATCAAACCACACTTCTATAAGCCATTCATTGAATTAAAAAGGATTTACAAGAAGAATAAAATACCTCCTTTCCACTACAAAGCCTAAGAGTGTGGCGGGAATGATTTAAGACTCATGAGCATTAATTTTCTTAATTAATACAGAGCGCCACTGAATCTCTTTCCAAGAAAGACACCTCAAAGGATGAACAGAAAAAAAGAAAAGAGTATAAATAAATACCAATTGTACGTTATTGCTTGTATTCTTCAAAGATGTCCAAATTTACATTTGCTAATATTACCACATTTTATTCGGCCGTTGGAACCTTAAGGACCCATTTCATTATTCATCATTCAATACAATGTTCAATGTTCATTGTTTATAGTTTTTGCCAGTAGAATTCATTGTTTGGGCCCTTCCCGTTAAACGGGGAATTCATAGTTCATTGTTCATTGATTCTATGGCTACTATTCATATGTTTGGGACCCCATCTAGGCCAAGAAACAATTAATTTCATAGTTAATGCTAAATGTAGTGTTCCTCAAAAGGCATTTAACAAGCATAGTTTTAAAATTCACTTGCACTCACTGACTCCTTGCAAATAGCTATTGACTGTACAAGGGCAATGTATTGGGCTATAGCTCATTTTTCCACTGTTTGTGTTTTCCAAACTGTTTTAGGGAAGGAGAAGCAACTTAAAGTAAAGCGGAAACCTGCAGAGGTTCAGGGTCTAGGAAAAGTGGGCCAAAGTAATAATTTCTAATCCTCTACCCTAATTAGTCATTTTGAGGACTTGGAAAACAACTTATGTTTTGAGCACATGTGTAGGCTCAATGAAATGTAAAGCCCTTATGGGTGTGATTAAATCACGGTGCCTACTTTGAAATGTTTAATAACAATCTTAAACCTTAGTTGGTGCAATTATTGTAACTGACAGATGTTACTTATCTGGTCAGCATGACCATATTAATGTCGCCATTTGGGGTCTAGATTGTTAAGGCTTTATGTATGCTTCAGCAAATGAGATAAATTCACAAGAATAACGTTATATGTGTAAGGAATGAATGAGTAAGCCCTGGGGTTGACGAAGAAGTGCAAGATTCTATAAAAAGTACAGATAGATGGCGGGGCAGGACCCTTTTGAAGTGGTACCCCCTGAGAACCCTCAAGGTCCCTTGCTTGCCCCAAAACCTCCTAAGAAAAAGACCCTTTTCCCTTGTCGTCACTTATCCCAGAGTTATCAATTGATATAGAGGAATATGGGATCGACATACTCGATATCTGGGCCGAGGGTTACGGGTATGATATCTGGGGAGGAGAGAATGATAGTGATTCTAGTGATTCAGGTAGCATGGTGAGTGTAATCAACATTCTGAGTTCCCTGAGGTGATAGAAATAAGCTCTAATAAGACTGAGAAAGAGTCTTGGAGCTTTGGATCTTAAACTAGTAACAACAATGACCTATACTACAAAACCAGGGGAGGGAACAAGAAGAGGAAGTAAGACAAGGGGTTGGACATAGGAGGTTGCTGAGGAGGTGAATTAAGAAGTGAAATTATGGATATGCGAAAAGGTGTAAATATGTAAAGTAGTAGGTGAGGAACTGATCCCTGGGAGGGGTACAAAGTTAGCAGTGATACGGGAAATCAGGTCATAAGGTTAGAATAATGATTGATCTAACGTTGTCAACCTATTTTGCTTTTAAGAATGGGCCCTTTGTGTATCTACCATGGAGACAATTCTCATGGTAGACTAATGTACGTATGTTATAAATGCACATAAGTTTTATGTGCATGAGTACTGAAATTGTTAAATTACTTACCAAGAAAATTATCAACAATCGAATCCAGAAGAATATAACAATAAGGTTTAATTGGTAGCATTTGACTGGCCAGCATGAATAGCAAAGGTAGCAAATTATGGTCACAAAAAAAGACTAGCGAACAAATAATGATGAAGAGAAAGCATGAAGGTGTAACCATAAGGGATACGAATAAGCAAGAGCTAATATGTTTGCATATAGGTTTGACAGAATGGCGGAACCAAATGAAAATGTCCTGAAAAACAATCCACAAGGGAACAACACAGAATCTGTGTCAGCCTTCTCTGCCAATCAAAGTTCTGCGGTAGTGACCCCTCAAAGAAGTAAGAAAGTTGTAACTATACCCCCTAAACCCTGAGAACGTTAAGGGTCAAAGGGGACTATTAGATGATTAGATCCGAAACTGATGGCAAATATTATGGCTGAAGTAACAAAGAAGCTTAAGGGTTCTTGATCTGATAAGGACGAAAAAAAAGAGTTCTTTTATCAGGTCACAAATAGAAACCAAAAACATATGATGGCAAAGAAGCCCCAGTTTTACTAAAAGAATAGATCAGACCGATGAAAAAGATATTTGATGTTGTGGAGGTCTTAACAATAAATGTATGTCTATTGGAGTTTTTTATCTTATTGGACAGGTTGACATTTGGTGGAGAATAGTTAAGTCCACCTTTTAAAGTTTTGAGGCCACTTAGTGTACGTTCAGCGAGGCATTACGAGCAAAGTTCTATTCGATGCACTTACAACAGCAAAAATAGGGAGAGTTCTTAACCCTGAAGTAGGATAACCTGTCAGTAGTGGAGTATGCAAGCCGCTTTGCTAAATTCTCAAGGTTTGCTTTAGAGTATGTAGCCACATTTCAAATGAGGGTGGTAAGATTTGAGGAAGGCCGAGTGCCTTATAATAAGAGCAAGTAGGTGGGATAACCCGTACAAACAAGTTAGGAATTGTATGAGCAAGCGACAGAAATCGAACAGCTGAAAAATAAGTTGAGAATGGCCAACCAGGCCAACTCTAGGAAAATGGTGGAATTTAGAAAGACACTCAGGCTAAGGGACCTCCTAATGAGAAACATACCAACATGAGACCAAAACCCTAATGCCCAGCTCTCACTATGAAGCATTACACCAATTACGGTTGTACGAACCACAACACCTCGGAATGTAGGGTGGGAACAAATCATTGTTTTTGATTTGGAGATCTGAATCATCTGATTGTCAATTGCTAGACCTACCCAATTGGATAATGGCCCTGCCCCAACCCGTAAAGATAATAAGACCCCCGCCCTTGCGACCAGTCACCAGGTGGGTAAACTTTATGTAATCAACATGAAGTAGGGTGATAACTCAGAAATGGTTATGACCGGTATGCTTACTTTTAATTCAACACCACTTGATGTTTCTTTTGATTCGGAAGCTACACATTCATTTATTTCATCAAAAGTCGTATCTCATATGGGGGTGGAATCATATAAATATGTTGCAGATTTGGATGTAAATTTAACCATGAAAAAAAGGATAAAATGTAGTATTATGTACAAGAATTGCCTAATGACACTAAATCAAGAAGAGTTTGAGGGAGATCTGATACAGTTAGATATATCGAAATTCGATATAATTTTAGAAATGGATTGATTGTCAAGGCATGGAGCAAAGATTGACCGCCAAAAGCAAAGAGTATCCCTAGAAGTGAAAGATGGAAGAAAGATGTGCTTTTTGGAAAACAATAATAGAAAGGAACGATAATATCCTTGATGGCAACTAGGAAATTAGTTAGGCAAGGGTATGAGGCGTACCTGTGCTGTGTTATGAAAGATAGAAAAAAGGAAATAAAACTTGAGGACATTCCAGTGATCAAAGAATTTCCAGATGTGTTCTTGAAAGAAATCTCTAGGCTACCACTCAAAAGAGAGATTGTCTTTGAAATAAAGTTGGGACCAAGAGTGTGCCCTATCTTGAAGCCTTCATATAGGATGGCCCCAGTAGAGTTAAAGAAAAATTAAAAGTGTAATTAGAAGATTTGTTGCAAAGGGGTTATATCAAACCAAGTGTAACCTCGTGGGAGCACTAGTACTATTTGTGAAGAAAAGGGATGAACTTTGAAATTGTGTCTATATTTAGAGAACTGAACAAGATCACTATAAAGAATAAGTACCCATTGCCTAGGATTGATGATTTATTTGATTAACTATGAGGAATGAGAATCTTCTTAAAGATTGATCTTAGGTCGGTGTACCACCAATTAAGAATCAAACCTGAGGATATTCCTAAGATAATATCTAGGACTCACTATGATCATTATGAATTTACGATGTTGCTACTTGGATTAACCAATGCTCCTGCAGCCTTTGTAGATTTCATGAACCGGGTGTTTAGGCTGCTCTTAGATAAATTTATAGTTGTTTTCATTGATGATATCCTAATGTATTTGAAAACTGAAGATGAGCATCCTAATCATTTAAGAATTGTGCTGCAGACCCTAAGGAAACACAAGGCTCATGCTAAGTTATCAAAATGTGACTTTGGATTGTCAGAAGTGAACTTTCTGGGATATGTGATATCTAAAGAAGGGATCAAAGTGGACCCATAAAAAGTAAAGGCATTCACTGGTTGGCCAAGACCTATTAACGTTACTGAGGTTTAAAGTTTCTTGGGTATGGCCGGATACAATAGATGATTTGAGCAAGATTTTTCAAGAATTCATCATTTACAAGGATGCTTCTAAACAAGGTATAGGATGTGTTCCAATACAAGACGAAAATATCATAGTTTATGCTTCTGGACAACTAAAGCCTTATGAGCAAAATCATCCTACCCATGACTTGGAACAGATCGTAATGGTTTTTGCGCTAAAACTTTGGAGACACCATCTTTATGGTGGCCCTTGCAAGATTTTGACTGACACAAAAGTCCCCAATACATTTTCACTCAAAAGGAATTGAATATGAGGCAATATAGGCAGTTAGAACATCTCAAAGATTATGACCTCCAAATATAACACCACCGAGGAATGGCTAATATGGTTGCTGATGTATTGAGTCGAGAAATACATGATAGTGTGAATGTTGTGACAATGGTGCAACCAAAGATCGATTTTGAGGGGTTTGGAAAATGTGGGCATAGAACTTGTGCTACTGCAAGAACCTTGGTCGTTTCTTGGTGGTATGGTGGTTCAACCTATCATCTTCGATAAAATTAAACATGCACAAGTGGGAGATAAAGAGTTAGAAAAGATTAAGGCAAACATAAGCAAAGGAAAGGTATTACGTTTTGTAGGGGACAAACTGGGAGTTATTAGATTCCAAAATCAAATATGTACACCTCAGAGGATCGAATTGAAAGAAAAGGATAATATCTAAAGTGCACAATACAAAGTATTCCATCCACTCAGAAGGAACGAAAATGTATAGAGATTTGAGACAAACCTCCTAGTAGAGCAACAT
>NCQT01143473.1:0-27701 GCA_002740465.1 Stenocereus thurberi | reverse complement strand
TTGATAGCTGTTGCTTGATTTTTGTACCGGCATGCTTGAGTGTTAAAATTCCAGGGGACATTGCTGGATACGGGCCCCGAGTCGGCATAGAGTCTTGAATAGTCTTATAATAGGCTACACTGATGGCCTTGAATGCTAGAGTAGAAGAACTGATGTTCATCAGCTGGGCAGATATGCGCATTGGGTATAATCCATTGAATAAATTGGATAATATGTTGATCAAGAGATTGCCAATAATCTGTGATGAATACCCCACAAAAGCGGAGCGTTTGAATGTAGCAAGTTAGTATCACGACGAGTCCTGGATGACCGTAGAATTCTTATAAAAGAGCTCAGTAAAATTTGAGTAGCTTTAAATATGAATGAAAAGAAGTCCATGAATTTGATAGCCATTGATCATAGTGGATAAAAATGGCATATTCATTGTATCGATGTCCTTTAAATGTAGTGAAATGAAGCTCAGCAGTATAATCTCTGAGATAAAATAGGCGGGGTTCTTGAATGTCTTTGAGGTTTCTTAGATTTTGAATGTGGGTTGATTTGGATGTGGATGACATCCGGAATAGAGGAATTGAAGTAAAATTACTTTGCTTGAAGGAACTCTGTAAAGAGGAAGTCAGGAAGGGATTTGTTTTCTTTATGCATTTAATATCAGAATTGAAAACTGAAAGTATTGCTTGCTAGTGAGTAAAAATTTGCTTTGAAATAAGATTTTGAACATCTTTTTGTAAAACATCTTTTGCAGTTATGCAAAGAAATCATCTTGAAATTTTGAAATGCATAAAACAGTAGATAAAATTTCCTTTTTAATTGTAGAATAATGAATTTGAGGTTTAGTCCATACTCTATTATGGAACCTTACTAATTGTTTAGGACTTGATTCAAGATGCTGCTTAAGAATTTTAATTTTTCCAAGACTATTGTCTGACACATCTATTTCAGCTATCATGAATGCATATGAATTTAGTATGGCAAGATATGGGAATGAATGTCCTTACACTTGATATGCAATACTATTTGAGTATGCTTATGAGACCATGCAGGATGAATTTTCTCGAAATTTGGATATAATGGTTTGCAAATCTGCGACATAATTGAGAAAACCAAAAATTTTTGAAATTGATTTTTATCTTTGAATTCATTAGTGAATTTAATAGATCGTTGAATGGATTTAATAGTACCATTAAAAATGTCATGTCTTAAAAATCGAATCTTTCTTTGAAATAATTTCATTTTTGATATAAAAACGGCTAAACCAGTTCTTTTGATGAAATTGAAAAATGTCTTGAGATGCTTGAATTGTTTATCTAAATTTTTTGAATAAGTGAGAACACCATCGATATAAATTGTTGAAACTTCAGAATAATCACTGAGTATATCATTCATAATACGCTGAAATTCATAAGGAGAATTTTTGAGTTTAAATTGCTTCACAATCCACTCGTAGTGTCCAAATGGAATTGTGAACTTCATTTTGTTCTATCTTTTTTAGCAATTTGAATTTACCAAAACTCAGATTTTATATCAAATTTTGAAAATATTTTTGCATCATATAATCTTCCTAATAAATCTTTTTTGTTAGGAATTGGATATTTTATGCATTGAAGAACTTTGTTGAGTGGTTTGTAATTTATGACTAATCTAGGAACATCACATTCCTTTTCTGCTTGATTGTAGACATAGAAGGTTGCACAGCTTCAAGGAAATTTGGAAGATGTAATGAGCCTTTTGTCTAATAAAGATTGAATTTCTTTTTGCAAAATTGTAATAGTTCTTTATTCATTTAAATAGGTCATACTTTTGTTGGAATATTTCTTTCATCAAAGTCTTTTTCATATGGTAATTCCACCATATGTTGCTTTCTATCCCAAAAGGCATTTGGGATATCAGCAAATATATATTCTTTAACTAATTTCTTGATTGTTTGAATTTTTTGTTGAATCTTCGGTACAACAAGTTGTTCTTTAATACTAGCGTGAATGATTTCTATTTGGAGAAAAGCTTTTTGTTTTTCTTTAGCCGAAATAGTTTTTGAAATTGAGGCTTCTTCAACAGTTGTACTATTGTTTTTATTATTGATATCAGGACTACTATTAGTATTTAGTGGTTTTATTATTATTGTTGTTGTTAGTAATAACTAGTGGCGAGTGATGAAGTAGTTCAAGCCTTTCCTCCGAGGGGGAAAAAAGGAGTTAGGAAGAGTGTAGGGTTCGATAAGTTGCATTTTGCTTCTTGGAATATTGGGTCCCTTACTAGTAAGTCTATAGAATTAATTAAATCTCTTTGCAGACGTAAGGTCAGCATAGCTTGTATCCGAGAGACTAAGTGGGTTGGACCTAAAGCTCAAGAAATTGATGGGTATAAACTGTGGTATTCTAGGCGTAGTAGAATTAGAAATGAAGTTGGTATCCTAGTCGAATAGGAGCTGGTCGATCAAGTTGTAGAGGTGATACTTAAGAGTGATCGTGTCATGTTACTTAAGTTAGTAGTGGGGGTAGAAATCACCAACGTGGTATGTGTATATGCACCACAAATAGGGCTGGCAGATGAGATTAAGAGGAAATTTTGGGAGGATTTAGAAGAAGTAATATAGAGCATAACTCAAAGCGAGAGACTCTTCTTGGGTGGTGATTTTAATGGGAATGTAGGAATTAGGGCATATGGACATGATAGGATGCATGGAGGTTTCAGATATGGGGAAAGAAATAGTGGAGGGGTGTTAATTTTAGACTTTGCAGTTGTATACGATTTGCTGATTGCTAACACCCTCTTTAAGAAGAAGGAGGATCACTTGGTGACCTTTAGGAGTAGTTTTTCTAAGACTCAGATAGACTACTTTCTAATTACGGCATACAGTAGGATATTATGTAAAGATTGTAAGGTGATTCCCAGTTAATATTTGGGGACTCAGTATAGACTAGTGGTAATCGGTGTGGTGATTAAGGAGTTGAAAAGGAGGGAAAGAAGTGTCAGAGTTCCTAGAGTCAGATGGTGGAATCTGACTATAGAGAATGCTACGATAGTGTAGGAGAAGATTAGAGTAGATGGGAATTGGAAGCAAGTAGCGAATGCAGATACAATATGGAAAACAATGGCTGAGTGCATCTGAAGGTCAGCTACAAAGGTCCTAGGATTCTCTAAAGGGGTGGAGGTAGGATAAATGGAGCTTGGTGGTGAAATGAGGGGGTGAAAGTGAGAGTTAATGAGAAATAATATGCATATGTCACCCTAATCCATAGCAGCTTGATCAAGGAAAAAGAAGTTAATTTTGTTAGGTACAAAGAGGCTTGAAAGATAACAAAGCAATCTGTCCCTTTAGCAAAGAACAACGCATATGGAAGGTTATATCAAAAGCTAGGGACTAAGCAAGGGGAGAAGGATGTTTTCAAGATAGATAGGGGGAGGGAAAAGAAATCAAGAGACTTAGGTTATGTAAGGTGCACTAAAGGGGATGATGGTAAGGTGTTAGTAGATGATGCTAACATAAGGGAGAGATGATGGAGTTATTTCTCTAAGCTCTTTAATGGCGAGTTAAGTGAGTACTCATGGAGAAGTGAGAAGGGTGATCAGGAGGGTAGCAGAACTATAGGTTTTGCAATCGTATTAGTAAAAAGGAGGTTTGAGACGTATTAAGAAAGATGAAGACTGGAAAGGCAGTACGCCCAGACTGTATCCCTATGGAAATCTGGAAGTGTTTGGATGATGAGGGGGTAGAGTGGTTAACGGAGCTTTTTAATGTCATTTTTAGGACAACCAAAATGGCCAGCAAATGGAGATCAAGTACAATCATCCCGCTTTACAAGAACGAAGGTGATATTCAAAATTGCAATAATTATAGAGGGATTAAACTACTTAGTCACACAATGAAGTTGTGAAAAAGGGTGATTGACCGAATTGAGAAAGAATATTTCAATTTTGAAAAACCAGTTTGGATTTATACCTTGTAGATCTACTACAGAAGCCATCCACCTTTTAAGAAGAGTCATGGAAGTGTACAAGGATAGGAAAAAGGATCTCCATATGGTGTTTATAGATCTAAAGAAAGCATATGACAGAGTATCATGTTAGGTGTAATGGGAGCGTTTAGAGAAGAAAGAAGTGTTAGAGACGTACTCCGAACTAGTGTAAGGACCTCAGGAGAAGCCACAGAGGACTTTCGCATTGACATTGGGTTACATTAAAGGTCAGCTTTAAGCCTGTTCCTGTTCACTATTCTTATGGATGCACGCACAAAGGAGATTTAGGATGAAGTATCTTGGTGTATGCTGTTCATAGATAATATTGTTACTATCGATGAGATTAGCGACGGTCTTAATAGGAAGTTAGAGCAGTGAAGACATACATTACAATCTAGGGGTTTTAGATTAAGCAGGTTGAAAACTAAATACTTACGATGTGGGTTCAGTGGTGAGGAAGCAAGTGGGGAAGCGATCACCATGGGTGGTGTAGCAATACCAACGGCCAGGAAGATATTAACCATCGTATTAGAGCAGGTTGGCAAAAATGGAGGAATGCGTTCGGAGTACTGTGCGATAAGAAAATCCTTGTATGATTGAAAGGGAAAGTTTATCGTATGGTAGTCATACCAGCTTTGTTATATGGTTCAGAGTGTTGCCCAATCAAGAAGGTTTAAGTACAGAGGTTAATGGTAGCAGAGATAAGGATGATTAGATGGATGTGGACATACGAGATTGGATAGAATTAGAAATGAAGTGATTAGAGAGAAGGTAGGAGTTGTATCTATAGAAGATAAGTTGAGAGAGACTAGACTAAGATGGTTTGGTCTTATTCAAAGGAGGAGTGAGAATGCTCCAGTAAGGAGGCGTAAGAAGATTGACCTCTCAGGGTGTAGAACAGGAAAAGGACGGTTAGAGAAAAATTGGCATGAGGTGATTAGAAATGATTTGAAGTTAGTAGATTTAATGGAGGACATGGCCCAGGATAGAAGTCAATGGAGATCTAGGATTAAGGTTGAAGACTATAGGTAGCATGCTTCTAGACCTTCCTATGACTCGTGTTTACGCAGTGTTTGTTGTTTTGTTGTACTGACTATTGTTCTTTTTCAGGTGTGATACCTTCATGTAGGCTGGTATATTGAGCTTAGTAGGAGTATTATTATTGTACCTCTGACTGCTTAAGTCTGCTCTCTTCACAACTGTGGTGCCCACTGTTATCAGCCAGATTAGTTGATGGTGCTGTTTGCTGCTTAAGGTAAACAAAGCTCTTACCCCACAACTGTCGCTCATGTTAGTATATGTGGCTTAAATGAGTTTAATATATGTAGCTAAATGAGTTAACCTAACATTTTTTATTTATTTAGGCCCTATGTGGCCAAATGAGTTTTACCCAACATTTTTTCAATCTCTAAAGCACCTTTCTAAAATCTTTTTATCTAGATCTATTAGAAACAGTCTCTCTACAAGCAGTAATATGTGTAGGGGTAAGGCTGCCTATATCTGGATCTCCCCAAAACCCACATAAGCGGGATCCACACTGGGAGTTGTTGTTGTTGCTGCTGTTGTTATTGTTGTTGAAAAGCTGTGACATCTTCATTTTTCTTAGGACAAGAAAATTTAAATTTAATTTCTTTTCCCAGAATATTTGAATAAATTTGTTTGGAATCGACAATGAAAGGATATATTTGAGTAAGGAAGGGAGTTTCAAGGATAATTTGTTGCTTGAGATTTTTGACAAGAACAAAAATGTTTTTGAAACAATAGTCATTGTTGCAATTATAGGCATTTGAAAGCTTGGAATTCTTTTGAAGCTTAGATCCGGTAGCACTAGTTACTTTTCCTTTTGTTTCTTCGAGATATTTTGGAGGAATTAAACCTTCTTGAATGCAATTCATATCAGCACCACTATTTAGCAGAGCGATAAAATGAAGTTTGAAATCTTTGACTATGATAACATATGATTTTTGAAAATCAATACAATTAACAACTGAAAGGAATGATCCATGATTTTGATTTTCTAAACCTAATCTCGGAGAAGATGGAGGAGATTGATTAGAAGGCGTTGAAGATTCAAGAGAAGAAACTAGATTTTTAAGCTCTTGAAGTTGGGAAATGAGGATTGAGTTTGATTCCTCATGGAGATTATGTGTTTTAATCTGACTTCTTAATTCTTTAACTTTGGCTTTGAGTTGATTTAATCCTTTCCTTCAAAGGTTTCTAATACTTGTTTTAGGTTAAAAGGTTGAATTCTTGGTTCGGTAGCCTTATCTTTCAGTAATAAGCCTTTAAGCTTATGAAGGCATTGAGTTTTAATTTCTGGTTTCTCAATCCTCTCGATGATATCGAAGAGAAGTTCTTCCTGAGATTGATTTTCTCTAATAACGTTACAATTGTTAGGAAAAAGAGTAATGTCTTTATCAGAGGTCTTGGAATCAAATGTTTGAATTTCACAAAAGATTTCTTTAGAATAGTCATAGATTAAAGGGAAAAGCATTATTNNTTGAAGTTCTTTATCTTCAAGCTTCTTATTACTGATTTGACTATCATTTGGTTTTACATTTGAAAGATAGATTTGAGTAATAAAAGGGATGCCAAGAATATCTTTNNTCTTTATATGTTTGAATGAATTTTGAAAACCATATTCTTTATTACAAATATTAGATAATTTGTATTTAGTTCGCAATGGATTTCTATTAATATTAAGAAGTTGTTTCTTAATTCCTTCATAATATTGGGATAGAATTAATAGAATCAATATCTCCTCGATGCAGTTTTGATCTGCACCACTATTAACGAGTGTTATTATTTTTATCTTAAAAGTATCTTGAACTTTTAAAGTAATATACCAATTTCGAAAATTAATTTGGTTGATGATTGACAAGGATTTGTAGTTAGAATTTGATTTTGATTTATGCTTTGAGGAACATATAAACGTTTTGATCAAGTAGTGGTAACTTTGAATATTTTCTTTCGAATTTTAGGATTATCTACCCTAATTTTTTCCTTTTATTGACCATGAGCCCTGTTTTGCTATATATAAGACGTACCATTTTTCTAGATATTGTTCGTTTTGAATTTATCTTTTTGGGTTCTAGGACAACAGTTTGCAAATCTCTTTTTGTGATAGATAGAGCTTTCACTTTTGGAAATTTTTGGAATTATTTTTGATACTTTGGGTAAGATTTGATTCATCTAAAGAATTTGATTTTGGATATGAATTTCTAGGTTGAATACAAACAGTTTGTTTTGGTGAGGTCGATTCTTCTCATTTATAAGGAGTATGGAAAATTTTCGAAAATAATTTGATTTCCCTTTTATTGTTGTTTTCTAAATTTGCTGGGGGAGTAGAAGGAATGTCTTTAATGCGTAAGCTAAAAGGATTGAATAAAGGAGTAGGATTAGTTTGAGGAATTTCCTCCACTTTGATGGATGCTAAAGAACAATTGTTAGAATTTTCTCCTAATTGGGTTTTATTGAAATTACCTTCAGTGGTTTGAATAAATTTTGAATTATCTGAAAAGCTGGTTTCATAATTCGAGCTTTTAGCTTGATTACTGCACAACGGTTCATCGGTGCAAAGTATTTCTTTTGATAGAGAATTTTCACAAGTACTTTGAATTTCTTGCGTTGGAGAAGAAGAAGACAAGGGATGGAAGGAAACAGTTGTTTCCCTTGCGAGAAGATTGTGCCATAATTTTTACTTAGTAGCACACAAATATTTATTGTAATTAGGAATAGAAATTTGATGATTTGAAAGAAAGGCATTTAGCCAATTAAAGAAAGGTATATTTTCTTCAATTTTAGCTAATTGAGTATAATAAATAGTTTTGAATAACTGTTGCATATCTTTAGAAAATATGAAAAAAAACCAGTCTCGGTAAGACCGATTATAATCTTGATAAAATTCTTTATTAACATAAACTCTATTAATTTGAAAAGTTTGATTAATAAAAGAGGTTGATTTAGAAAAATCATTTTGCTTAAAACAGCTTCTTTTTGAATCTAAACTTTCATTAGAAATTATAGGTGATTGCAAAAGAGAACTATATGATGATGATGTCATGCTGATGCAATGATGATGAGATGAAGACCGCAATGATGATAATGATGTCCTGATGATAACGATGATCTAGACAAAAGTCTTAAGATGATTAGTCTCAGGATAATCAACTAGACCAAAGAAATTAATCAACATATAATAACACACAAATATATATTTATCTCAGACAGAAGAAAGCTAGGCACCCAGCCATACACTGCGAGACCCCACCGGGACCATCGTTGCTGCAACCCCTTTACTGCCGGAACCATCGATCACCAAGCTGACCAACGGACTTACTAGGGGCGTCCTAAGGACTCATAGGCGGTTAACTAACACTGCTGACGAACACAGCTTCTAAGCCAGATGTCCAGCTTATCTTCGTCTTTAATAAGGATATCTATGTGTCATTAAGGGCTAACTAACCTTCTTTTGGCTAATTGATTAGTCTTTTAACTAATCACAAGGATTTTAGCCTAGATGCATGATGGTAGGATTAAACAAAAAGTAAAATAAAGGACACTAAACACTTAACTAATACGTAGCTAATTTTGACTAGACACTTGATTAATACTTGATGAAAACTTGGGTAGATACTTGACTAGATGATTGGCTCTAATACCAGTTGGGGACAGGACCCAGTGTAATTTTTAATTTTTGAAATAAATTGCAAAGCGTTATTAATTAATAGTAAAACTTGATAAGTAATTGATTAAAACAAAGGCATGAATAGAGTAATGGATAGGAATAGTGCAAAACTTTGAGCAAAGTAACGGACACAAATAAAACTTGAGGAATTAATCAATGGTCCTAAGAAAACTGATGGAACAAAAGAAATGAAAACACGCATAAGTATGAAATAGATTGAATGAACTTACCATACTGATTAAATATGGCGAAATGATTACAATGACGTAGGTGAGAGGATAAGGGTGAGAGAAAGTGGGGAAGGGATGTGTACAAGGAAAGAGGCAGATGGTTTTCTGCCATTGCTTACAACTTTGAAGCCTTAATATAGGCTAAAAAAGTAAAATATACAGTTCAAAATAATAGTAAGACGATAAGTATTCTGACATTTGAATAGTAAATGGATAAGATTGTTAAGTCATCTTGAATGTTGATCTTATCTTTAATAGTTATATGTAGACAATTTTGAATGATTGACGTCTGACAAGCTTATTAAAACTTAACAGCTGCATCTTGATTTTTATGATTGTGTCCTTGCATGTCGAAGTTCAAGGGGTTTTGCTGTATAGTGTCCCCAACGGGTATCAGAGCCAAGTGCCTAGTTAGATGTTCGACTTGTCTTCATCTTTAATAAGGATATTTATATGTCAGTGAGGGTTAACTAACCTTCTTTAGGCTAATTGATTAGTCTTTCGACTCATCATAAGGATTTTAGCCTAGATACATGATGGTAAGGTTAAATAAAAGTAAAATAAAGGATACTAAACACCTAATTAGTAATTTACTAATTTTGACTCAACACTTAGGTAATTTGACTAGAAACCTGGTAGGTACTTAACTAGACACTTGGTTCTGATACCATTTGGAGGCACTATACAGCAAAACCCTTAAAATTCAACACGCAAGCATGCACTAATAAAAATCATGACGCAACTATCAAGTTTAAATAAGTTTGTCAGACGTCAACCATTCAAAATTGTCTGCGTACAACTGTTCATGGTAAGATTAACATCCAAGATGACTCAACAATTTTATCCATTTACTGTTCAAATGTCAGAATTCTTATCGTCTTACTGTAGCATTAACTATCTTGTACTATATATTTTACTTTTTGAGCCTATATAAAGGCTTCAAAGTCGTAAACGTAAGGCAGAACTTACCTGCCTCTTTCCTTTGTACATTATCCCTTTCTCTCTNNNNCTCTCTTCCTTATCCTCTGTCTTGTATTCAATCTGTAATCAGTATCAGTAAATTCAAGCATCTTTCTTTTGCAAACTTTCCATTTTACACATTGTTCCTTTCTATTCCATCAATTTCTGTCACTATTCATGTACTAAGTTAGGCTCATTCATATTAATCTTTCAAACTTTGCATCTGTTACTCTGCTCATTTAATTCTTCAAGCTTTACATAATTCATATACGTAGAGTTTGTTTATGCTTATTGTTATAATCAATTATCAATCAAGTTTTATTAATCACATTTTATCATTAATTAATCATATTTTGCAATTTATTTCAAATTTAAAAAAATTACACTCGGTCCTGTCCCCTCTGATACCAGTTGGGAACAGGACCGAGTGCAATTTTTGAAATAAATTGCAAAATATGATTAATTAATAGTAAAATTTGATTAATTAAGATCAAAGCTTGATTAATAACTGATTAAAGCAATAAGCATGAACAAAGTTGACATATATGAAAGATGTAAAGCTTGATGAGGTAAATGAGTCGAGTAACAAATGCAAAGCTTGGAAATGAATGGGCCTAACTTAATAAATGAATAGTGATGAAATAGAACGGAAAGAGAGAAATAACGTGTAAAATATGAACGGAAAGAAAGATCCTTGAATTAACTGACTGTTGATCGATTGAATTCTTTGCGGATGAATTGTACAAGGCAGAGGAAAAGGATAGAGAAAAGTGGGGAAGGGATTTGATACAAAGGAAAGAGGCAGATGAGTTCTGCCATTACTTACAACTTTGAAGCCTTTATATAGGCTCAAAAAGTAAAATATACAGTACAAAATAATAAATGCTACAATAAGACGATAAGAATTCTAACATTTAAACAGTAAATGGATAAGATTGTTAATCATCTTGAATACTGATCTTATCTTGAACAGTTGTACACGAACAATTTTGAATGGTTGACGTCTAATAAACTTGTAAAAAGTTGACAGCTGCTTCTTGATTTTTATTTTTGCATGCTTGCGTGTCGAATTTCAAGGGGCTTTTCCGTATAGTGTCCCCTATTGGTTGCAAAGGCTTGACAGCTGTTACTTGATTTTTGTAACGGCATGCTTGGGTGGCGAAATTTCAAGGGACGTTGCTAGATACGGTCCCCTAGTAGTCATAGAGTCTTGAATATTCGTGGAATATGTTGCACTGATGGTTGCATGATTGTAATATGTTGTACTGTTGGCCTTGAATACAAGTTGCTGGTAATGGTGTGTGGTACTCAGTAGAACTATACTGAGATGATTTCTTGAAGTAGAAGAACTAATGCTCATCGGCTAGACAGATGTGCACATCAGGAATGACACGTTGAATAAATTGGATGATATACCGTTCAAGGGTTTGAATATAACCAGTGGATACCATGATAAGCACTGGATGATGGTAGAGTTGTTGTAATAGCGATCAATAGAACTTGAGTATTTTTAAATATGCATAAAAGGACTATCCTGGATTGAAGAGCCATGGATCATAGTGGATAAAGATGACATTTTCATTGTATCGACGTCTTTTGAATGGAGTAAAATGAAGTTCATTGTCTTGATTTCTGAGGGAAAATAGAAAAGACTCTTCAATGTGTTTGAGGGTTTTTGGATTTTGAATGTGGGGTGATTTGGATGTGGATAACATCTGGAATAGAGAAATTGAAGCAAAATTACTTTGCTTGACGAAATTCTTTAGTGACCAAATCAAGAAGGGAATTGTTTTCTCTATGAATGAATTCAATATCGAAATCGAAAACTGAAAATATTGTTTACCAGTGAGCAAAGTTTGCTTTGAGACAAGATTCTGAACATCTTTTTGTAATACTTCTTTTGCAGTTAAGCAATTACTTCTTAATAGGAAATCAGCTTGAAATTTTGAAATATATAGAACAATAAATAAAAATTTTCTTTTAATTGTGGAATAACGAATTTAAGGTTCAATTCATATTCTACTATGGAGCCTTACTAACTGTTTAGGACTTGGTTCAAGACACTGTTTGAGAATTTTAATTCTGCTAAGACTATTGTCTGATGCAGTTATCATGAGTACATATGAATTTGGTATGCCAAGACATGCAAGTGAATTGACCTTACACTTGATATGCATGATTATTTGAGTATGCTTATGAAACCATGCAGGATGGATCTTCTTAAATTTTAGAAATAATAGTTTGCAAAATTCTTGAAGCTTAGGAAAAATCTGTAACATAATTGAGATAGCCAAAAATTGTTGCAATTGATTTTTATCTTTGATTTCATCAGTAAATTTATCTACAAATTTAATGTATCATTGAATGGGTTTAATAGTGCCACTAAAATTTTATGACTTAAAAACTGAATTTTTGTTTGAAATAATGTTATTTTTGAAGCAGAAATAGATAAACTATTTCTTTTGATGATATTGAAAAATGTTTTCAGATGCTTGAAATATTAGTCCAAATATTTTGAATAAGTGAGAACATGAACTACTGAGAATTCAGAATAATCATCGAGTATATGTTGAAATTGAAAAGGAAAATTTTGGAGTTTAAATGGCTTCACACTCCAACCGTAGTGTTCAAGTTGAATTATAAATGTAGTTTTGTATCTATCTTTCTTAACAATTTGAATTTGCCAAAAGCCATATTTTTTATCAAATTTTGAGAATATTTTCGCATCATATAATCTTTCTAATAAATCTATTTTGTTGGGAATTGGATATCTTGTCCATTGGAGAACTTTGTTAAGTGCTTTGTAATTTATGACTAGTCTAAGAACAGAAACATTCCTTTTCTGCTTGACTGTAGACATAGAAGGCTACACAGCTCCAATGAGATTTGGAAGGTCTAATGAGCCTTTTGTTTGATAAAGATTGAATTTTTTTTTTGTAAAATTGTAAAAGCTCTTTATTCATTTGAATAAGGTGCACCTTTGTTGGAATACTTCTTTTATTAAAATCATTTTCATATGGTAATTCTACCATATGTTGCTTCCTATTCTAAGAGGCATGTACAGACAAATTCTTCAAATAATTTCGGGATCGTTTGAATTTTTTATTGAATTTTTGGCATGACAAGTTGTTTTTTTGAATAATTTCTATTTGAAGAAAAGCTATTTGTTTTTCTTTAACAGAAATAATTTTTGAAATTGAAGCTTCTTGAAGAGCAGCAATATCTTTATTTTTCATTTGAGAAGAAAATTTGAATCTAATTTCTTTTCCAAGACTATTTGTATAAATGCCTTTGAAATTGACAGTAAAAGGATATATTTGAGTAAGAAATGGAGTTCTAGGGATGACTTGTTACTAGAGATTTTTGACAAGTATGGAAACATTTTTGAAGCAATAATAATTGTTGTAAATATAGGTATTTGAAAGCTTGTAATTGTTTTGAAGCTTGGATCCGATAGCACTATCCATTTTCCTTTTTGTTTCATCAAAATATTTTGAAGGAATTAAACCTTCTTGAATGCAATTCATATCAGCACCACTATCTAGCAGCGCGATAGAATGAATTTTGAAATCTTTAACCATAATAGAAACATACAATTTTTGAAAAAAGGAATGATTCATGATTTTGATTTTCTTGACTTAATTTAGGAGAAGATGGAGGAGACTGATTAGGAGGTTTGAAGATTCAAGAGAAGAAACTAGATTTTCAAGCTCTTGAAGTTGAGAAATAAGGATTGAGTTTGATTCCTCATGGAGATTATGTGTTTTAATCTGATTTCTTAATTCTTTAACTTCCGATTTGAGTTGATTTAATAATTCTTCCTTAAAGGTTTCTAATACTTGTTTTAGGCTAAAAAGTGGAATTCTTGATTCGGTAACTTTATCTTTGAGTAATAAGCCTTTAAGGTTATGAAGGCATTGGGTTTTTATCTCTCGTTTCTCAATCCTTTCGATGATATCGAAGATGAGTTCTTCCGGAGATTGATTTTTGTTACAATTGTTAGGACAAAGAGTAACGTTTTTATCAGAGGTCTTGGAATCAAATGTTTGAATTTCACAAAAGATTTCTTTAGAATCATCATAGAATAAAAGGAAAACCATTACTTCTTGAAGTTTTTTATCTTCAAGGTTCATATCACTGGTTTGACTATCATTTTGTTTTACATATGAAAGATAGATTTGAGTAATAAATGGGATACCAAGAATATTTTTCTCCTTTATATGTTTGAATGAATTTGAAAACAATATTCTTTATTACAAATATTAGCCCTAGATAGTTTTATTTAATTTGCAGTGGATTTCTGTTAATATTAAGAAATCGTTTCTTGGTTCCTTCATAATATTGGGATGGAATTAATATCTCCTTGATGCAGTTCTGGTCTACACCATGGTCAAGGAGTGTTATTATCTTAAAAGTATCTTGGAGTTTTAAAGTAATACACCAATTTTTAAATCTAATTTGATTGATGATTGACAAGGATTTGTACTCAGAATTTGATTTCCTTTGACTTATACTTTGAAGAATATATAAGTATTTTGATTGAGCAAGGACAACTTTGAATATTTTCTTTTGAATTTTAAGATTATTTACATCTAATTTTTTCCTTTTATTGGCCATGTGCCTTATTTTGCTATATTTAAGACGTATCATTTTTCTAGATATTTTCGGTTTTGAATTTATCTTTTTGGGTTGTGAAATAGTTGGTTTTAAATTTATTTTTATGATAACTTGAACTTTTACTTTTGGAAATTTTTTGGAATTATTTTTGATAATTTGAATAAGATTTGAATTATCTGAAGAACTAAATTTTGGATATGGATTCTTAGGTTCATTGTTATAGGATGATTCATAAACACAAATAGTTTGTTTATCAGGAACATGGAAACTTTTTGAAGATAATTCGATTCCTTTTTTATTATTGCTTCCTAAGTCTTTCATAGGAATTGAAGGAGTTTCTTTAATGGGTATGTTAAAAGAATTAAATGAAGGTGAACAGTTAGTTTAAGGGATTTTCTCGACTTTGATGGATTCTAATGAACAATTATTAGAATTTTCTCCTAACTTGATCTTATTAAAATTATCTTTAGTGGTTTGAGAAAGATTTAAATTATCTGATAAGCTAGATTTAGAATTTGAGCCTTCAGGTTGATTACTGCATGATGGTTTATCCGTGCAAGGTATTTCTTTTAAAGAAGAATTTTGAAAGTATTTTGAATTTCTTATTTTGGAGAAGAAGACGAGGGATGAATGGAAACAGTTGTTTCCTTTGCGAGGAGATTGTGCCATAATTTTCATTTAGTGGCACACAAGTATTTCTTGTAGTTAGGAATAGAAATTTGATGGTTTGAAAGAAAATCATTTAGTCAATCAAAAAAAGGTATAGTTTCTTCGATTTTAGCTAATTGAGTATAATAAATAGTTTTGAGTAGCTGTTGCCCATCTTTAGAAAAATAAGGAAAGAACCAGTCTCGGTGAGACCGATTATAATCTTGACAAAATTTTTTATTAAGATAAAGTCTATTGACTTGAAAGGTTTGAGTAGCAAAAGAGGTTGATTTTGGAAAATCATTTTGCTTAAAACAGTTAATAAACTAGATACTCAGAATAATAAATGGAAGATTAGAAATCCTAGTCAGCCATACTGTTTTAAGTCTACCCCTGCAAATCTTCAACTTGAAACCCATAGATCATTAATTCAACCAAGATATGATGGAAATACTGTTTATTCAATGGAATATAGATGGAAAGTTAGAATATAAAATTGCCAATACTCTCCAAGAGATGGGTATTTGTGCAACTTCATATGTCGCAAAAGGAGTCTCTGTGGAAGATGTAGCTAAACTCCTTGCATCTGGCTTTACAGGTCAATTAAAAAATTGGTGGGAAAATATTCTTACTGAACAAGATAGAATAAATATCTTACACCATCATGTACAAAACTCAGTAAAAACCATTCAAGATCCACAAACTTCTGAAGTCAAGCTAGTAAGTATTTATAAATCTGATGCAGTTGAGTATCTTATTCACACCATAGTCATGTATTTTATAGGAAACACTGAAGAATTAACGTCTTCCCATTTAGAAATAATTCAAAATCTAAGGCATCCAAGTTAAGCGATTACAAATGGTATAAAGATACATTCCTTACCTGTGTCCTTCAAAGAATGCTAATGAAACTTATTGGAAAGAAAAATTCATTTCTTGGTTACCTACTTTATTTTCGCAAAGAATAAGACAAAAATTAAGAGATCATTGTGGAACAACAGAAATTCCATGGCATACTTTAACTTATGGTCACCTATTCAGCTTTATTAAAAAAGAAGGATTAGCTCTTTGTACTGAATTAAGAATTCAAAATAAATGTCATTCTGAAAAGAAGCTTTTTCAAAATGAACTCGGATCATTTTGTGAGCATTTTGATTATCTAAAACTAGAAGCTCCTTCATCCAAAAAGAAAAACCTCATTAAAAAGTCTTCAAAAATTTACCCTAAAGAATATGAATAAAAAAATCCTTACTATCAAAACTCCAAGAAGACCTTTAAAGGTAATCTCTCACATCAAAAGAAAATTATTCATATTCCCTCTCAAACTCAAGTTATTACTTGCTCTAAATGTCGTTAAAAGGGTCATAAAGCCAATTATTGCCTATTAAGAGAGAAAATTATGAAACTTGAAGATAAAAACTTCAAGAAATAATGCTTTCCCTTTTAATTCATGATGATTCGGAAGAAGCTCTTTGTGAAATCCAAATGACTGATTCCAGCCATTCTAGCTCTTCAAATGAAGAAGTTACCCTCTGTCCTAATAATTGCAATGTTATCACAAAAGATCAATCCCAAGAAAAACTGCTCTGTGATATCACTGAAGAGATTGAGGAACTAGAAATCAAAACTCAATGCCTTCATAAGCTAAAAAATTTATTACTCAAAGATAAAGTTATTGAATCAAGAATAGAACCTTTTAGCCTAAAACAATTACTAGAAACCTATGAAGGTCAGGAGTCAAATCTCTCAAAACCAGTAACAGTCAAAGAATTAAAACAAGAGATCAATCAACTCAAAGTTAAAGTTGATCAAAAAAACAAAAAAAACTCAAAGTCGAAGTTAAAGAATTAAAAAATCATTTTGAAAAGCAAAATCTCCTTGAGGAATCAAAGTCAATCCTTATTTCTCAATTTCAAGAGTTTGAAAATCGAGTGTCTTCACTTGAATTTTCAAAACCTCCTAATCAATCTCCTCCATCTTCTCCTAAATTAAGTCCAAATGACCAAGATCCTGAAGCATTCCTTTCAGTCATTAACCGTATAGATTTCCAAAAATGGTACGTTCCTATTACTATTACAGTCAAGGATTTCAAACTTTATTTTATCACTCTGCTAGATAGCGGCACTGATATGAATTGCATTCAAGAAGGTTTAATCCCTTCAAAATATTTTGAAAAAATTGAAGAGAAAATGACTAGTGCCATCGGATCTAAGTTTCAAATTAATTACAAGCTTTCAAATGCTTATATTTGCAACAATGAATTTTGTTTCAAAAACGTTTTCATACTTGTCAAAAATATCAAACAACAAGTCATACTTGGAACTCCATTCCTTCCTCAAATATATCCTTTTATTGTCGATTCCAAAGGAATTTATTCAAATATTCTTGAAAAACAAACTAAATTTGAATTTTCTTCTCCCATGAAAAATAAAAACATTTAAAGAAGCCTCAATTTTAAAAATTATTTCTGCTAAATAAAACAAATAGCTTTTCTTCAAATAGAAATTATTCAAGCCAGTACTGAAGAACAACTTGTTTTACCAGAACTTCAACAAAAAAACTCAAAGCATCAAGAAAATATTTGAAGAATATGTCTGTGCTGATATCCCAAATGCTTTTTGGGATAGAAAGCAACATATGGTAGAATTACCATATTAAAAAGACTTTGATGAAAGGAGTATTTCAACAAAAGCACATCCCATTCAAATGAATAAATAGCTTTTAGAATTTTGCAAAAAATAAATTCAATCCTTATTAGACAAAAGGCTCATCAGATCTTCCAAATCTTCTCGAAGCTGTGCAGCCATCTTCGTCTACAATCAAGCAGAAAAGGAATGTGATGTTCCTAGATTGATTATAAATTACAAACCACTCAACAAACTATTCAATGGATAAGATATCCAATTCCTAACAAAAAACATTTATTAGGAAGATTATAAGACGCAAAAATACTTTCAAAATTCGATACAAAATTTAGCTTTTGGCAAATTCAAGTTGCTGAAAAAGACAGACACAAAACTGCATTCACAGTTCCATTTGGACACTACGAATGGAACATGATGCCTTTTGGACTCAAGAACGCTCCTTTTGAATTTCAACATGTTATGAATCATGTCCTCAATGATTATTCTGAATTCTCAATAGTTTACATTGATGACGTTCTTATCTATTCAAAAAAATTTGGAATAGCATTTGAAACATCTAAAAACATTTTTCAATGTCATCAAAAGAAATGGTTTAGCTGTTTCTGCCCAAAATGAAATTATTTTAAACAAAAATTCGGTTTTTAGGCTATGACATTTTCAATAGTACTATTAAACCAATTCAACGATCCATCGAATTTGTAGACAAATTTCTAGATGAAATCAAAAGCAAAAATTATTACACAGCTTTCTTGGATTTCTCAATTATGTCGTAGTTTTCTTCCCCAAACTTAGAGAAATTTGCAAACCATTATTTCAAAGTCTCAAGAAAAATCCTCCTGCATGGTCTCATGAGCATACTCAAATACATAAGAGTGGAGTCAAATCGCTCCCATTTCTTAGCATTCCAAACCCATATGCATCCATGATAGTTCAAACCAATGCGTCAGATAAAGGTTTTGAGAGAATTCCTAAGCAGTATCTTGACCTAAATCCTAAATAATTAGTGAAGTTCCATAGTGGAACTTGGACTGCACCCCAAGTTTCTTACTCCACTATTAAAAAGAAATTTTAGCTATTGTCTTATGTATTTTAAAAATTTCAAGATGATCTATTTCAAAAAATTCTTATTAAGAATTGATTGCAAAAGTGCAAAAGAAGTTTTACAAAAAGAAGTTTTACAAAAAGATGTTCAAAATCTTGTTTCAAAAGAAAGTTTTACCTGCTGGCAAGCAATACTTTAAATTTTCGATTTTGATACTGGATTCATTAGTGGAGAAAACAATTCCCTTCCTGACTTTCCCACTAGAGAGTTTCTCCAAGCAAAATGACTTGGCTTCAATCTCCATTCAAGATGTCACCCCTAACCGAATCAACCCACATTCAAAATCCCAACAATATCAAAGATATTCAAGAACCTCTCATCTTTTACTTCATAAATCAAGACAATGAACATTTTTATTACTCCTATCGAAGGACCCCGATAGAATGAATATGTCATTTTTATCTGCTACGATCAATGACAATCACATTCATGGATTTCCTTTTACTCACATTTAAAGACACTCAAATTCTACCAAGCTCTTTTACAAGACTTCTATGGACATCCGGTACTCAATGTGAGACCGATTGGATACAATCAAGAGCTCTGTTTTCCTAAGTATTATATCAAGAGGGATGATTGCATACCACTCGATCAGCATATTATCCAATTTAATCAACGAGTTTTTCCAGATGCACATCTCTGCCCAACCGAGGAGCACTAGTTCTATTACACTCAACATTCGTCCTCATCATCACCTATATCTCCTTTAGACTCAAGCATCGTCGAGTATCACATTCAATTGCCACCTACCTACATTCAAGACCACCGGTGCAGCATATTATAAGAATATTCACGACTCTATGCTGACTAGGGGACCGTATACAACAATGTCCCTTGGAATTTGGACAACCAAGCATGCCGTTACAAAAATCAAGCAATAGTTGTCTAGCCTCAACAACCAATAGGGGATATTATACAGCAAAACTCCTTACAATTCGACACACAAGCACGCAAAAATAAAAAGCAAAAAACAACTATCAACTTTTTACAAGTTTGTCAGACGTCAAACCATTCACAATTGTCCGCATACAACTATTCAAGATAAGATCAACATTCAAGAAGATTCAACAATCTTATCCTTTTAGGACCTGTTCTTTTCGTCGGTAAATTGGGGTGGGTAAAAGGGTGAAGCGGGTTGACGTAGGTTGATGTGGGTTGAAGTAGGTTGAAGGGGGTTGAAGTGGGTTGAAGTATGTTGAATTTTTTTATGTGATAAATTGAACTTGATTAAAATAATAGAAGTGGGTTGAAGTAGGTTGAAATTGGTTGAAGTGGGTTGAAGTAGATTGAAGTGAGTTGAGGTTGGCATTTTGAAATTTACCCATGAAAAAAACAGGCCCTTACTGTCCAAATGTCAGAAATCTTATCGTGTGAATTAATATTTTGTACTGTGCATTTACTTTTTGGGCATATATAAAGACTCCAAAGTTGTAAGCAAAAGGCAGAACTTATCGGCCTCTTTCTTGTATCAAATCCCTTTGGCTCTTTTTCTTCCTTATCTTCTGCTTCTCTATACAATTCATCTGCCAAATTCAATATTATCAATAAGTTTTCATTCAATCCCTGTGCAAATTCTATTCATATTTATACATGAATTCATTCCTTTTGTATTATTCCACCATTTTCTTACACTATTCATTACTACTCAGGTCCATTCATTTAATTTTCTAAGCCTTGCATCACTCCTTTCAAGTACTCATAATCATCATTTTTTTTATATTTAATCAATTGCTAATCAAGCTTTTTATTAATTAATGTTATTTTACTATTAATTAATCATATTTTGTAATTTATTTTAAATTTAAAAAAATTACACTCGATCCTATCCCTAACTGGTATCAGAGCCAAGTGTCTAGTCAAGATTAACTAAGTGTTTAATCAAAATTAGCTACGCATTAGTTAAGTGTTAAGTGTCCCTTATTTTACTTTTTGTTTAATCTTTCCATCATGGATCTAGGCTAAAATCCTTGTGATTAGTTGAATGACTAATCAATTAACCTAAAAAAGGCTAATTAACCCTTAATGACATATAAATTTCCTTATTAAAGACAGAGACAAGCCGAACATCTAACTTAGAAGCTATGTTGGTCAGCAATGTTAATCAGCTGTCTGTGAATTCTTAGGGCACCCCTAGTAAGTCTATTGGTCAACCTGATAATTGGTAGTCCCGACAGTAAAGGGGTTGGAGCGACGGTGATCCCTGTGTGGTCATGCAGTGCATGGTTTGGCGCCTAGCGGTTTTCTGTCTGAGATAAGTGTATATTTGTGTGTTGTTATGCGTTGATTATTTCTTTGGTCTAGTTTCTTATCCTGAGAGTCTGAGACTAATTAAACATCTCAGTAGCATCATGACATCTTTATCTGCATCATCATCATATCATCATGACTGTAGCATGATATCATATTCTAACTCTCCTTTACATTCATGCACAAGTCTTAGTGAAAGTTTGCATTCAAATGAAAATTGTTTCAAACAAAATGATTTTCCTAAATCAACCTCTTTTACTAATCAAACTTTTCAAGTTAATAGAGTTTATCTTAATAAAGAGTTTTGTCAAGATTATAATTGGTCTTACCGAGGCTGATTTTTCTCATATTTTTCCAAAGATATGTAACAATTATTCAAAACTATTAATTATACATAATTAGCTAAAATTGAAGAAAATATACATTTCTTTGATTGGCTAAGTGACTTTCTTTCAAACCACCAAATTGCTATTCCTAATTACAACAAATACTTATGTGCCACTAAACGAAAATTATGGCACAATCTCCTCGCGAAGGAAACAACTATTTCCATTAATCCCTTGTCCTCTTCTCTAAAGCAAGAAATTCAAAATACATTCAAAAATTCTCATTCAAAAGAAATACTTTGCACAGACAAACCATCGTGCAGTGATCAACCTGAAAGCTCGAATTCTGAATCTAGTGTTTCAAAAAATTCAAATATTATTCAAACTATTGAAAAAAACTTCAATGAAACACAAATTAATAAACTAGGTACTTAGAATAATAGATGAAAGATTAGAAATCCTAGTCAACCATACTATTCTAAGTCTACCCCTCCAGATCTTCAACTTGAAACTCATAGATCATTAATTCAACCAAGCTATGATAGAAATACCGTTTATCAATGGAATATAGATGGAAAGTCAGAATATAAAATTCCCAATACTCTCCAAGAGATGGATATTTGTGTAACTTCATATATTGCAAGAGAAGTCCCTGTAGAAGATGCTGCTAAACTTCTTACATCTGGCTTTACATGTCAATTAAAAAATTGGTAGGAAAATATTCTTATCGAAAAAGATAGAATAAATATATTACACCATCAATTACAAAACTCAATAAAACCATTCTAGATCCACAAACTTCTGAAGTCAAGCTAGTAGTTATTTATAAATCTAATGCAGTTGAGTATCTTATTTATACCATAGTCATGAACTTGCAGGAAATACTGAAGGATTAACCTCTTCTTATTTAGAAATAATTCAAAATCTAAGATGCCTAAGTTTAAGTGATTACAAATGGTATAAAGACACATTCCTTACCTAAGTCTAGACTTGACAAAACTGACCGGAGACCCGAAATCCGAACCAAACGACCCAGACCCATACCCGACCCGACACCCAAAATATGCTCACACGAAAGTGGACTCGAACCCCGAATTAACCCGAACTGAACCATGTCTGACCCGAAATTTTCTACAAATTTGCTTGTTTTGCAATGAAGAACATATTTGACTAAAAATTAGTTGACTTGAAATCGACCCGAACCGAACCATACTCGACCCAAACCGAAAGGACCCAAAATATCATTTAACCTGAACATGACCCGACCTGAACTTGACCCAACCCGTACCCAAACCAAATGACCCATTTGCCAGGTCTACCTATATCCTTCAAAGAAAAGATGCTAATGAAAACTATTGGAAAGAAATATTCATTTTCGGATTACCTACTTTATTTTCGCAAAGAATAAGACAAAAATTAAGAGACCATTGTGGAACAACGGAAATTCCATGGCATAATTTACCTTATAGCCACATATTCAGCTTTATTAAAAAACAAGGATTAGCTCTTTGTAGTGAATTAAGAATTCAAAATAAATATCATTCCGAAAAGAAGCTATTCCAAAACGAATTTGGATCATTTTGTCAGCATTTTAGTTATGCAAAACTAGAAGCTCCTTCACCCAAAGAGAAACAACTCATTAAAAAGTCTTCAAAAGTTTACCCTAAAATATGTGAATAAAAAAATCCTTACTATCAAAACCCCAAGAAGACCTTTAAAGGTAATATCTCAAATCAAAAGAAAAGTATTCCTATTCCCTCTCAACTCAAGTTATTACTTGCTCTAAATGTCATCAAAAAGGTCATAAAGCCAATAATTGCCCATTAAAAGAGAAAATTATGAAACTTGAAGATAACAACTTCAAGAAATAATGCTTTTCCTTTTAATTCATGACGATTTGGAAGAAACTCTTTGTTAAATCCAAACGACTTATTGCAGCCATTCTAGCTCTTCAAATGAAGAAGTTACCCTCTGTCCTAATAATTGCAATGTTATCACAAAAGATCAATCCCAAGAAGATCTCCTCTTTGATATCGTTGAAAAGATTAAGGAACCAGAAATCAAAACTCAATGCCTTCATAAGCTAAAAAATTTATTGCTCAAAGATAAAACTACTGAATCTAGAATACAACCTTTTAGCCTAAAACAAGTAGTAGAAACCTATAAAGGACAAGAATCAAGTCTTTCAAAGCCAGTAACAGGTAAAGAATTAAAACAAGAGGTCAATCAACTTAAGTCGAATTTAAAACTACTAAAACTACTATTAAAACTATATTAACTGCTAGCTCGACGGAACCACAAACTTCGCTAACTACTAAAACTACAGAGCCAAGTTCAAGCACTCCATTTCTTGAAAAAGGGAAAAAAATGCTAGAACTAAAAGCAAAACTACTAGCAAAAAAACTACAAACCCAACTACTCAAACTAAAAAGTTTATTACTTTTGATATCTGCGACCCCTTCATTGCAGGGTATTACATAACAACTCAGCTAGTTTATTGAAAGCTCCATTGAAGCTCCACAAATTTTTTGCAGTGGAGCAAAATTCCTATTTATGAGACTCACAGCCAATCCAGAAACTATCTACCAATTCTATGAATTTGGATATCTTGATCTTGTTTATCTATATTCAAAACTCACTAAACTATCCCAATTCCCAACTGAAATCATTCAAGTCCTTAAATTTTTTAAACAAGGACCTATTTTTATCAAAATCCATACTATTTTGCCAGAAAATGATGAAGAAACTGGCATATTATATCCAGGAATTAGTATCATTCAAGTATGTTATATCTCTAAGCATTTTAAACTCAACGTTAAAGCTACCAAGAAGTTTGAAGCATTCAGATTCAATGAGTCAGGGATTAACTATAGAAGAACAAGTACAGCCCTTGCAGTCAAATGTTAAGGTGATAGACTATATGCTTCTGGATTTAAATGTCTATACAGAGAAACTAATTGCATCTTGTAACTAAAGAAGGAATGCAAGAAGGAATCTATGATGATGAGCTCTTAAAGTTTCTCTTCAGACTTTAGCCAGAGAACTTCCAAGCATCTCCAGTGGTCAAAAACTAATTTGTTGAACTAGTCAAGAAATAGGAAGGAAAACAAGCACTACTAAGAACGAACAAGATTTTGCCATCAACAAGCTAGATGTAAGGCTAAGATCTTACCGACCATCATGGCCTTCTCTTGAAGACTCTGAATTACTGTAACTTTTGGAATTATTAATGTATTACCTTATCTTTAGACTTAATGATTGTACTACTCGAGCTGCAGCATGACGTAAATGCTTTTGTAAGTCTTACCTTCAGTAACTCTATAAAAAGATGTAATCTCTATGAGAAAGGGCAGGTGTATTTAGGTGAAGAATATATCACCCAAAAAGCAGTATGTTCACAAATATGTTCCAAACTTCTCATTTCCTTGGGAAACCTAGTAATAAAAAAACTATTTTTTAGAAAAGTTTGAGTTTATATCTTTATCCTTTAAAGTTCTTGAGAGGAGAAAGGGAGTTTACAAATTGAAATAAGTCCAAGTAAGACTCATAGAGAGAAAGGCCATGGCGGTAGCTCCAAAAAACTAAACTTCTCTAAGAAGGAAACTAAGAAGAAGGAAGGTATAACTTTTTGCACTCTTTCTCATGATAGTTCATATTATTACTATGGGAGTATCATGCCATTAAAATAGTGTTATCTATTTTTTGTCCAAATTTGTTCTCTCATCAAAGAGTTTTAAACCTTTTTCTACAAAAAGTTATCGGACCCTTGTCTTAATGGTATTAGAGCCTGCCCAGACCTTAAAACTTACCTAGACCTACACAGACATTAAAACTTACGTAGAGCGTACCTAAATGTGATTTATTTAACTCCTAAGTTATTTAGTTAAACCATTCATTACAAACCTATGATTCACCCAGAATATGAGTTCTCGAAGAAAGAAACTACAATCAAACTCAAAACTAACCACAGAAGGAGACTATTCACCCAGACAAAGCTTTAACCTTCCTAGACTTAGATACTACTCACAAGAACATGCATGGGATTTTCTAAGAACTTTTGACTTAAAACCCAACATTTTAAGAAAAAACCTCGCAATAAGAAAACCATATTAAACTACCTACTGATTCTCCCATATGAAGTTCAACCAGCAATCATAAACATACTTAGACATTAGATTGTTTTGTTAGAAGTAATCTTTGAATATAATCAGTGGTGGATCTAGACATTTGAATCAGGAGTGTCCGCCAACTAACATGTGTACTATAAAATAAAATTTTTTGGGCAAAAAGTTATAGTAGTCTACTATTATAATTGTCTTTTACATTTTTTTTTTTTATGTTGTGGAATAGGTACATGATTATGATTGACTTTTGCTATGAATATTATGTTCACCCTCATCCCTCCATGTCTCTTGCACTCATTAATATTAGAACGGACTCCACCACTACTTGTATTTTTTTAGATTGTTTCTTTTTCAAGCATCATAAAATGGAACTAAATATATGTATATTAAACTAGACCGAAAAAAGGAAAAAAAAAAGAGACAAAGAACACATAACCAATTAGTACATAATACATTGCAAGGTGGAACAAAATCATTAAGCAAGCAATTAAGAAATTGTAATTTGTTCTTAAGCAAGCAATTAAGTAAGCAAATTCAATCTGGCGATCTCCATAATAGAATACAATTGATCAAATGCAAGAGCACATAACCAAGAAGTCATTAACAAAGCAAACGAAAAAGCAATTGTAAGAATGAAATTGAATTACTAGCCAAACACTTATCGCTAAAAAAAGCAACAAAGAAGCAAAACCCACAAAGACCCTCCATAGACAAAGGGGAAACCCTAAAAATGTCATCAAAACAATCAATTTCGAAGGACAAATTCGACAATCTCACAACCCCAATTCAAATGAAGTACCCCCGCTAACCCCCAAAGGCATATGGCAAATGACATGGACAATAGAAAGTTCATAATTGACAAAATAAAACTTACCAAGATCAGATCATGAATTTACATCCCAAACTAGTCATCTTCTTCTTAAAGACATGAGGTTGCATTTGAACACCACCTTCTTTCTTGGGATGAATAACGGCAAAAGCCCGATTTTCCCATAATTGTTTTCCACAATTTAAGCTAATTGCAAGCAAAAATATGCAAAGAAAAAGGGCAAAGAGTGCTTACTTGTTGCCATGTGAGACAAGCTTGAATGAATCGATGAACCAGAAAGATTAACTGGTGGCTACTAGGAACAGAACAGAACAAAACAAAACAAAACAAAATCAACATACAAAACGAAACACAAAAATTTAATAGCTTAGTTTTGGCTATTTATGCTCGAAACCCTAACCCGAGGCTTGAGGGCTGACTCGGGCACTTGGCAGACAACAGTGGACTGTTGGGGGGGGGGCGGGGTTCCATGGCCAGTGAGGGCATCGACGACTTGGCATGGGGGTGTTGGGGCTGAAGTAACGAACCCTAGCCTGAGGGCTGAGCTCTGGGCAGAGCAGTAGCCAAAATGGAAGACTGGAGTGGTCCAAGTGGAGGTTTTGTTGTCCGGTTAACGGTGCACGGCTACGTCGGCCAGAGTGGAGAAGGTAAGCACCGAAGAGTTGAGTGGGCGGCAAACTGGGGACTGTTAGTGGAGGAGTTCAGGACTCGTGAGGAGAGCTCAGGGGAGTGGGAAAGGTGAGTGCTCGAATGGTTGGCTAGAAACGTGAGTCACGTTCATGAATTTTTTTTTAAAATGTTAGGCACTGAAGTTAAGCTATTGGGCCAGTCCAATTACAAGGTTCGAGTTGATCAATTTGTAATGGCAAAGGGTTTTTTTGGGCCAGTTTATGGGGTGTCCATTAGTAATATATATGGAGGCTTCAAATTAGCTACTGAGACATTTTTTAGGGTTAGGTGTGTCCATGGACACCACCAACCTAGTCATAGATCCGCCCCTGAATATAATATATGGTACCAACCAAATCAAAACACAGATAAATCTCAGGTAATGTATTATACAAATGAAGAAAACGAATAGAAAAATCAAAAAGGAAGAATCAAACTTAAGATTTTAATAATCATATAATAAAAAAAAGGACAGCCTAGTAATTTGGCCAGAAAATTAATTAACAAAAAAAAAATTAAACTAAAAGACTAAAGGACAAATGATTCCAAACCATTGGTTTAATCAAATGCCCCAAACCTAACCATCTCACAATTCCCACAAAAAATCATTTCTCACCTGATCCAAGCCCATACATACATATATACATACATACATACATAT
>NCQT01143389.1:13542-24439 GCA_002740465.1 Stenocereus thurberi | reverse complement strand
AAAAAAACAAAAAAAGGTAGTAGAAAGGAATTATAAAACAAAAAGGAAACAAAAAAGAAGAAAGAATAAGCTTCGTTGGTGCAGCTCTTGAATAGAGTTGGATAACAGGTAAGGTCCAATCAGATTCGTGTTCATATTGAATTTAAACAGGTTGAGAATTGCTCGACCTAAATCTAACTTGTTTACTAAACGGGTTAAAAAACCTTGACCTATATCAATTTAATTTTCAAACGGATTAATCCGCTTAATCCATTGAAGATAAATCGTTCAAGTTCATCACCTGATCACCCATTTGTACATTTAATACTTCAACTGATTTGTAATTGCATAGCGTTAAAAATTAAGTTTATATATCACATGAAACAATTATTCTCTAAAACTCTCCCCATTCATCATAATTCAGATTTTTTTAAATTTTTATATTCTTAATTATCTAATAAAAAGGTAAATGCATAAATAACAAACGAAAAATGAGTTGAATTATTTAACCAATTTAATTAAACAAGTTAAATAGGTACTTTTTTATGTCGAAAATCTCTACCTGAACCTAACATATTTAATTAAACGGGTTGAACATGTCAATCATTTTAATTAAATAGGTTGAAAATTTATACCAAATTTACTTAACTTCGCGTTAATTTTGAATCGATAATTCTATCAGATCAGCTTTGTTCATCTCTAATCTTAATCTATTCACCTCTTGCATCAATTGGAGAATTCTCTCTACTGCCTCTAGGGTTTAGGTTTTTAAGTTTTAACATTAGCTCGAGGGAAAAATCCTCCTTTTTACGGTTCAAATTAGACTGCCCCCTTTCTTGGTGTATGAAATGGTGCGTGCTCATCTTGAGTTCTGTCTCTTTTGCTCAAGTTCTGTTCGCCTCTCTCAAAGGCTCATGTGTTTGTGTTGCTTCCATGACTCTCTACAACTACGAGTGTCTCTGTGTTCCTCTCTCATCCTCCCTCCATACTTTTTTTGAGCGCCCAAGAATAAGATGGTGTAGAAACATGTATTGTTTCCAAAACCATCAATTTACCCACAAAAAGTTGAAGCTCCAAGAGTTATCGGGAGCTTCTCATAATCAATTTTTTGCTCAATTGCTAATACACAGAAGTTCTGTAGCTCCAAAAACCCCAGCTCTCAACCTGGGCAGGGTTTAAAAAATGTGGGATTTTGTCTTACTCCACATGTTGTGCATTCTACATTGGTTAGTTGCTCTTCTGATTTGATTGCTTTGAGCTTTTTTATGTGGTGTGCTAGACAGCCCAATTACTTCCATGATCGCCTTGCTTTTGGGCATATGGTTAATGTGGCTGCCCAGCTTGCCCAGAAGTTTCTATCAGTAAAAGAGATTGTTAGACAGTTAGAAAGTATAGGTTGTGTTACCAAGGCACAAACTTTTTTGGCTTTGCTTAGGATATTTTGGCAAGGCAAACTGTACAGTTTGGTGTTTGATGTATGTGAGGAAATGAATAGGTCTGGCTATCCTGCGAATACGTTTGTGTATAATGTGATTATTGATGTTTCCTTTGAGATTGGCCATATGGATATGGCTCTAAGGGTTCTAAGGGATATTAAAGCTCCCAATTTTCTCAGCTATAAGATTACTGTATGTAATCTTTGCAAGTTGAACAATGTGAACAATATACAGGTTGTCCTGCAGATCATGTTGAGGGCCGGGTATTATCCAGATGCTAAGATATTTGTGATGGTTGTGCATTCATTTTACAAGAAGGGTAGGATGGAGGAGTCCTTTCAAGTTCTAGGCCTGATGATTTGTTTAGGAATTCTAGTCTCTGTAGCTTTCTGGAGTATTTTGATTGATGGATTGTGCAGAATAGGAAGGCTTGCTGCCGCTGCTAGTATACTGCACAAGATGATTACTATGGGCTGTTCTCCGAATGTTGTGACATACACTTCTTTTGGTGAAGGCATTCATGGACTATGAAATGGTGGATGATGCTCTTAGAATACTTGCTATGATGGAGAATAATGAATGCAAAGGAGACGTGGTTCTCTACAATATGCTGATACATCGCCTTTCAAAAATCGGGAGACATGTTGAAGCTCTGTATATTTTCTTCGACTTGAGAAAGCGCAGTGTAGAACCTGATTCATATACTTCTTGTCAGGAAGATTTCATCTCCTGCCAAAAATGTTTAAAGGGGGTGCATTTCCAGCTGACCTTGTAGCATGCAATTCGTTTCTTAGCTACTTATGTAAGGCTGGGCTACCTAACAGTGCTGTAGTATTTTTCCTGAAATGGTGTATAGGGGGTATATTCCTGACAAATACAGTTATGCTGGATTACTTAATGGACTCTGCAGAGCCGGAAAATCGACAAGGCAGTGAATTTGTACCAGGCAATGGTTATGGGTCATCTTGATATTGATGCTCATGTCCATACTGTTATTGTATATGGACTCATGAAAGTTGGAAAAGATCGGCAAGCCATTTACTTGTTTAAGCAGGTAGTACAAGAGATGAATGAACTAGACATTACGTTATGCTCAACTGCTATTGAAGCATTTGTTAGAGGTGGTAGGGTTCAGGAAGCCTTGACCTTGTACAATAAGATGAAGGATTGTGGGGTTAGTCCAAACACATGTGCATATAACCTTACACTTTTTGGTCTCTGCGAGGTAAGAGATGTGCATATGCTGAAAGTGGTTCTACAGAAAATGCATGATGAAGGGATAGACCTGGACTCTAGAACTTGTATCAGAATTACCAATTTTGTGTTCAAATCCAAATACTATTCTTCAGTCTTTGGTCTATTGATTAAGATGTGGACATCAGGATTGATAGCTGATACAATCATGCGTAAATATTTGCCTGAAGGTCATTCGCAAGGCATTATAGCAGGTGATGCATGTTCTTTGCTGAAAGGATATTTGGGGGCTAAATCATTCATGGAGAGATCTAGATCAGACAGGTATTCATCTGTGGAAATATCCAGTTCTGATGACCTTTCAGATATGGCAGCTTCAGTTGGTTGAGGTGGACCTAATCCAGAGGAGAAATGTAAGTATGGATTCAGTTGGTTGAGAGGGCAGAGCAGATCCATTGGAGACATGGACGTATTGGTTGAGTTGGCTGACACTGGAGGTGATCCCTTGGAGAACTATAATTACACGCTGTGTCAGCGATCCACTCAGCATTGCTATCCTACTGCCCCACAAAAAATAGCATTCTGAACGTACTCGTCTGACATCAATTATCCTGAACCATCCTCTGACAGAGCTCACCTATCCTTGTTGGCTAATGCTATGGCATATTTCATGCTTTCTTGTGTGTATAATATGGACTCTGTTATCAGACTACAATACCAGCTCTAACTATTAATTTCCAGTTAAGTCTACGGGTCTTGTGGTGAGTAATCAGAGAAAGTTAAACCATAATGACATTTTGCTTGTTCTAGTCAGACAAAGTGTCCCCATGTGGGTCTTGCAGCTGTTTCACATGTAAATAAATTGGAATCTGAGAAACAAGTTTTGGATATTTCTTTTCTGCCAATGAGGAGAGACATTTGATTGTGATGGCTCTTTTAGTCTTATCCTTCTTACAGTAAGTGTTGCATGAGGAAAGATTATTCATGATGAATAAGCTGATCTTCATGATATCTGTCAATTGATTCAAATTCAAAGATTCAGAATAAGGTTTAGTGTCTGCATGCAGTATTGTTCCATTACATCTTGAAACCACATGATTTAATAATATTGATATATTTTTTTCTTTTTTTTTTGTTTGTTTTGTAGCAGGCATGAACCTCATGAGGAGGTGGTCCTCTTCTGAGTCTCAGCAATTCTTGAACATCAATTGAAAATGGAAATATGGAATAGGCAGGTTTTCATTGAAAGATGATAGGGTGATAGGCTTCTGGATATGGTGTTCCCAGCAACTCTGGGATATCTTATCTATGCCCATGTGCCTGAACTCTCATTGTAAGGTGAGGTGACCCTATATGAATATGAACTATTAAAGTCTCCAGGAGGGCCAAATTGCCCATTTGATGCTCATTTAGTGTTTTTCCTTTCAGACTGTAGTAAGTTTTTCCTAAAAACGAATACAGAAATAGTAATAATAGATTTGCTTGACTACTTCACTCATTTGAGAATGATCAATCTTATGGATGAAAATTGCTGTTATGGTATGCTGCATGGGATCCTGCCTGTTGAACAGATATATGGAATGGCTCATAGGGGAACAATATAGGGTTTAATAGCTTATGGACGGACAACACCCATCTTAGTTGCTTGTATGGTTTAGTTTGGTATTGTTGGGACATTTATTTCATGTCACTGTTCATGAGATTCTGGAAATGGCGTGCAAGAGAGATACTGGGAAAGCATTGAGAAATCAAGTTGGATATTACTTTGAAAATCAAGCTCTTAGGATCCCTTGCAAGAATACGTAACATTATCAGCGTGATGCTCTAGTCTTCCATGAATTGTCAACATCCTCAACATAGTAGTAAGCCGTATGTTTTTCAAATTGAGAGCTGTGATGTGTCTGTTTCAACTAACTTGCTGATATTGCATTTAGAGTGTATTCATAGCTAGAAAATTCACTATCTGATCCTTTTAGATGAATGTGTTAAACACATCTTCTAGCTGAGGAACTTGATACTTTGATTGCTCCTATAAGTATGCTACTTCTCCGACTTGGGCGTCTCCAAGTATCTGTTTGGATTTTTACCTGCCTATGTGGCTTCCCACACTATTGGAAAGATCTAGGGTTTGAACTATTTGGTGCTACATTGTCATAGTCATAGGTCAGTGTCAATTGGCTCCTTTGTTTATTTTATGCTCATGTTCACTAAAGCTACATCTGATCATTTTTCTTCAGTGCTCATGTACTGACTTGCTCCATTAATCATCAGAATGGGTGTATTCTAGTCCAGCCTGAGCTTGCCAAGCTTGAAGCCTTGCTCTTGAGCTTGCATTCCGCTTGAGCTATGTAAAATAAGCTCCATCCAATGCTCAACCTGTCTAAGACTCAAGCCTATTCCAAGGTTTTGAGGTTAAGCTCAACTTT
This sequence comes from Stenocereus thurberi, assembly GCA_002740465.1. NCBI lineage: Eukaryota > Viridiplantae > Streptophyta > Magnoliopsida > Caryophyllales > Cactaceae > Stenocereus > Stenocereus thurberi. The sequence continues at coordinate 19,404 of NCQT01143389.1, read as the reverse complement.
TTTGAGGCTTAGATATAACATTGCCCTTTAGGACTTCAATAAGGACCTCACATCTTGAGGCTCAAATGTGTACCGACTGAAGCTCTTAGGTAAATGCAAAGAACATATCTAATATGTGTAATGAGTGGACAATAGTATGCCCCATCATTGATAGGTGGGGGGTTGCCAGTATCATTAAGCAATGGGTTTTATAAGGTTGGGGGTGCAAGCTTGCAAGTGGCATCAATGTGCAAGTACTTTGCCTTTACTTGAGCATGTGTGATAATGAAAAGTCTATAGTCCAAAGACGGTACAGATAAGAAATGAGAGAAAAGTTGGGTTAGAAGATAAAAGCGCCATTATGTTGCTATTAGAATGTGACTGTTAATAGTAATTTACAAATTCTCAGTCAAAATCATTGTCCTTACGTGAATTCCTAATATTGTTTTTGAGAAGGCTCTTGCAAGCTCGTTAGGCTTGTTCGTGATTGGCTTCTTGAGGTTGGCCCAACTCACAAGCCCAAATTCATAAGGCTTGGCTTCAGCTTGCAAGCCAAAAAGCGAGCCGTCTCAGGAGGGTTTGGGAGCTAGCTAAGCGCAGCTACACCGCTAATCATCACACAGCTACGGTGTTTGATGGAATGTTATGCTTAGTTTTGTCTGGTGTCTTATTAGTGGTTTTGAACCCCTCACTATTTCTTACTATGGTAAGTGAACTCGTTCAGCAATTTTTGTTCTCTTTTCTCTACGCTATGTTATAGATGTCATGCAGAGTAAATAATTAAGCTAGCACTCCATCGAAGATTTTGTCATCACATGGACATTTTGGAGCGAAGCAATGTTCTGTTTGTAGCGGGGAATGTACATTCTACAGTGTTTATCTGTTAAGACTTTGTTTTCCTGGTTTATGTTTGCATAGGAGGTAAACAAAATATGGTTCACATGAACTAAATTCTGCATATACAATCTTTTCTCTTTCAGGTACTTGGTTTCATATGAGAGTATTTGTGATTCTGAGGTTAATGTAGTCAGATTGGAAAATGCACCTTGTGGAGAATATCCTGTCATTATTATGAGTTCTGCTTACCATACTACTGAATACTATTATTTGGCTGCATAAATGCGTTGTCTACGAATCACGATTCATAGACCTTGCCTGATTTACATCTTCTTATGGTCATCTAGTTCCTGATTCATTGTTTTTGGATTTGTTTATTCTCTTACATAGGCCTCATTCAACCTCCTCTTCCACGAACAGCATCCCAGTACCAGTGGCCAACATCTGCTGTAATTTTTAGATTTGGTGTTGTTTCCTGTTCATGTACCGTGTTCCGCATTCCTTGCCATGCTGCAACTCTCGCGGCTGTGTTTTGATTGGTAATCTCTATGCGAATTGTCAAAATCCCCCCCCCCAAAAGGGAACAAAAAGTCTAGATGCATTTTTATGTGGATGCATCTCTTACCTTTTTTTAATGTGAATTCTGCAATTTAAGCTGGTTATCGAGATCAGGCTATGCTAAGGACTTAGTAATGGTAACTAATTTGTATGTTGAATGCGTGATTAGTTTTCCACTTAATTAGTATCAGCTCATAAACAGTTAGACATGAATCACTGTTCTTATTCAAGTAATGGGTGTGTTCCTGGGGTTTCAGACTTTCAGTGTGATTATCTAGAGCATTATATCAGATGCTGATGTGAAGCTGTTGGTTGAAGCTTTAAGTCTTTCACCAACTGGTCTAACCGGGGTGGAAGACTAAAGTCCAAACCCAAAAAATAGGTAATTTCTCATATCATCCCTGTAGGCCTATTTATTTGCATAAACCAAGCAGTGAAGTTTGTACATTAAGGAACTTTTTAAGAGACTGTTAGGTCCATACTTACCATTCTTAAAACGCCCAGTAGTTAGTCACCATCTCAGGTATAGAAATTTTATCCTTTGAACTTTCAAACTTTAAACCCCATTTGAAACTTTCTAACCTTAGAGAGGGAGATCCTCTGGGAGAGGAGAAGGAGAAAGGAGACAGGGAGCAGATATGACGGATGATGAGGAAGATGGTTCACTGATGTCATTCCCTCCAAGACCTTCATCCCCACTTCCCATCAGCACTGGGCCAGACAATGAGAAGTACATTTTCTCTCCTTCCCCCTCCCCATCTCCCCGAGTTTCACCACTCGGGTCTGCCCATTCATCCACCATGAGACTCCCTCTGGTAAATGGCAACAGTTTAAAAAATGACAAAAGAGCATCTGCCCCATCAAGCTTCTTCGTAGACCAGTGTATGCCTCATCATCACATGTCTTCTGAAAATTCATCTTGCTTACGGGAATTGTGAGTCCTTGTTCCCTCTCTCTCTATATGAATCAAAAAGGATATCGGGTGTTTAATCTTCTGAAACTGTTATTGCCTCTTAACCTTTTCTTCTATATTTTCTATAACTCTGGCTGGAAAAAGATGAGCCAGAAAAAAAAAAGAAAATGGATTCGTAGAAGCTAATGTGCGATCAAGCAAATGGTTTCCCTTGTTGCATCTGGTTGACTATTAGTTGGGACAGAGTGGTAAACTATGAAGGGCTCATGCAATGACACTAATTTTAAGCTAGTGAATCAACCAATGGTCAAAACTAAAACAAGCACAACTTATTGCATGTTGGAGGAGTAATGCTGAAATTGATGTCACTCACGGTAGTTGTCCTAGATCTGAAACATATCGACATAAAACAGAGAATAATATTTCCAAGAGATTGCTTTTGTTTCCTGAAGAATTAGACCCTGAAAAATTCACAGTACCATGGAAAAAGTCCTTGAAGTGATTGATTTTATTTTTTAATGTATTGGTTTTTGCACATTTGTTTATTGAATGTTGCATATTTGTTTATTAAATGTGTGTGACCTTGCATCGTTTATTTAAAGATTTTGCTGAGTTTATAGTGTCTCGAAATGATTTTATCTTAGCAAAATGTTTTTAATAATTTTTTTTTCGTGAGTCTCTTGGAATCAGTCTCTCTGCAAGTACGAGTATTTGCAGGACGTAATACTGCCTACATCTGGATCTCCCCACATCCCACGAAAGCGGGACCCATACTGAGTGTTGTTATTATCGCTGAGTTTATAGTGTCATATGAATGAGAATATGACATTGCTTAGCTGGTTTAAGAGAGTATTTGCCTGGCAAGAGCCTAATTTTGCTCATTAGATGAAGTTGCACTAATGTTTTATGTGTGGTGCCTTGGATATCAAAGATCCATGCATTCAAGTGCATGTCGACTGGCTGAGCTATTCAAACTTCTGAAGTTGGCACAGTACTAGATATCTAGGTTTAAGTCATGCAAGTATTTTTGACGAGATTTCCAGATCATGGATTTGTTGTATGAAATTGCAGGTTGGAGTGGTTCCTACTTAGATGTTGCAGTTTCCGCTCATGGAAACTCAACCTTCAATTAAAACCCCATCAGAGCTAGAAGATTCAATCGATGCAAAATCACTTGAAGAACAATCGGAGCAAATTGGGCTACACATGAGTGTAAAAGATCCAAACGATGTCGTAATTTGCTTTATGTGCAGTGAGCTTGTGTGACTGCTCAGATGAGTGCAAAAGATTCAATCTCTTTCACTACCCTTCTCTAATCAACCAATTTTCATCTAACTTTTCTGGTCAGATGGTCATAGTGGTTTGAATGGTAGGTTAGGGTTTGAAGGTCTCGGCTGTTGGGCATTTGCCCAGGAGTTCAATGTGTAATATCAACAGAAAGGTATGAATGATGGATAGGGTTAGCTTGGCAGATTAATTGTCACCTGTGCTCCAAAGGTGTACCCAGAAACTGGCTTGTCTCATAATCAGATTTTGTAGACTTTCATTCTTGAGAAATTTTATATTGCTTTCATTCTTGACCAATTATGTTGGAAGAGCATGTAATGAATTCTTCATGCTGACCTATTCAACTCAACATAATCAATGATCAACCAGCATATGGATTATGCTGCCCAATTGTAACCCCCGTGTGATCTTTGCTGGTTGTGGTTATTTATATTGGGGTGTTCTGCTCATAATTTTGCTTCGGCAAACTAGTTTTGGAAAAATTTTTTAGGTCTACAAAGCCAATTTAAAAATTTTACAACTATCAGCTTCTCAGAATTAAGACTTTTCGAGATTATCTCTCGGTCTCATAGGTGTCATACATAGCTAATTTTAACAAATTTTTTTTCTTGAAATACTAGCTCAAAACAGCAAACAACTAATATAGATAAACCCCCTATTATTTTTCCCGACTGACAACTACCAAGATAAATTCCCATGAGCCTTCACCTTCTCAATAAATTTCCATGAACCTTCAAGCCCTCACCTTTTCAATAAATCAGACAGTGCTATCAACTTCTTTGAGTTCTCTTTGGTCTGTGTTTTTTATTGTACTTTTCTTGGGCATATCCAACTATCTTGGGCAACCAAGTGGATAGTCCCACAGGTTGAGATTAAGATCGTGTTCGGTGACATCGTTTTGGATAGTATTTAGTGTTTTAATCAGATTAATACACTAATTAGTTAATTTTTAATGTTCGATAAATTAGTGTTTTGACTAGCATTTCAAATAGTATTTAGCGTTTTAAGCAACATTTTTGAAAAACTAATAGTATTAACGTTTGACATCTAAAAGTAGCATTTCATATTTTTTAGCCAAAAAACCATCCTCTAAAAATTTTATCTTTGAAAATTATTCATATCCTTTTATGTCAATTTATATAACTCAGCTAGTATAACAGCTAAATTTACTAAACATATTAGTTTCAACCGCTAATCTAAACAACTATCCGCTCACAACTAAATTATAACCGCTATCCGTAGCGCTATTCGCTATCTAAACAACTATTTTTTGTCTGTTTTGGCCAGATCATCCAAAACCAAATTTATTTCTAGACTAGATTGTAATAACTTGTGATTTGGCCATAATCTCAACAGCAATCTTCACGGAATATATGCTGTAATTTTCATGCCTCAAACAAGACTAAAATGGCAGAGTTACACTATAACCTTGTGTGGTTTAAGGTTTCAACCACACTCTGAGCCCCCTCAAAATTACCAATTCAACTGCCCAGATTTAATTCATTTGGGCAAATTCAGAACGGGGCACTTTAGTTTTTCTTATTCTATGTTCGTAACACTGACAATTACAACACCACTATGGAATGAAACCATAAGAAATGACATAAATTCCTCAGGGAGAGAATTCAGAACACGTCACTGTGGATTCTGTTGTCTTTGTTGAAAGTTCTGGAGATTCTGGGGAGTATTCTGGAGAGGTACCATAGTAGACTGGAGATTCTGAGAATTCTGTGGCATGCTACCAAAAGCACCTTGAGGAACTTGCTGCTGCTGCTGTGATAAAGTCATCATGCTTGCAGGATTTGCTCCCATATTGAACACTGTCACGTGAGACATCCATGATATTGAAGCAATTACAACTCATGGAGAAGCACCCAGCCATGAAGAAAAAAAGAAAGAAAGAACACACAGAGAGAGAGAGAGAGAGAGAGAGAGAGAGAGAGAGAGGTGTTTCAATGCCTGGCATATGACATGAGTAATTTGGATTGGATTTTGGGTCAGGTTAGTTCCAGGTTGAATCATACACTAGTTCATGGAATTTAAAACAGAGCTGGGCCATTTCACATTCTAGTCAAATTCACATTTCCTGTAGGTTGGTCAAATAAGATTGCCTTGATAATGCAAGCAAGTCGGTCAGGAAAATTTCAGGCCACATCAATTTAGGTAAGCCCAATATGGGTTGGATCAAGCCTGACTTGCCGTATCCAGATCCCAGGTTCTGTCTATTTTTCGTCCATTCGTGTCAACTAACTAGGGTTGGATCATTGTTGCCAAGCATCAATGAAACC
>NCQT01143288.1:14177-27229 GCA_002740465.1 Stenocereus thurberi | reverse complement strand
TAGTGGTGTTACAACATTACCAAATTCAAACATCTCTGTATGGCATAACATCCCACAACCACCACTGTCAATAATGATATTCTTAAAAAAGGTGAATAGGTGCTCATTAACATCAAGTCTGCCCTCAACTCTCTCACCTTAATCCCTGATAGAGTTTACAAAAGACATTTGCCTTCTCTTCATCATGGTTGAAAAGAACAACTAAGTGCACTGGTTTTCCTACATCAACTAGTCCACTTTACTATGTTGTTTAAGCAATGAGTAACAAATTTTCTCCCCTATTTTTTTTGCTCCTCCTGTTGTAATGCTCAACAATTAAGAGTACAATGCAATGCTCTTTCAATATCCTCCAGTTTAGTCCATAAAATATTACAATATTAGTGAATAATATGAAAGCCCAACTATTTAACAATATGAGCCCTCAGAGTTTTGAAATTTTGCATAAGTCGATAAATTAAGAAGATTTGAACTTCATGATACAATTAATGTTCGTGTAACAATCTAATGACAATCAGGATGCTTGTCTCACTTATCAAAAAAACTAAATTGGCCAACCTTATGTGTGAAATCCTCAAAGGACAAAGAATGGGGGAATGATACGAGGTTTTTTTAGGGAGAAACTCTGTTTGCATATTCAGTTCAAGGAGTCATTGTAGGATGACTAAACACCTCGCAAATTATATCTTACTCAGTGGAGTAATGTGCTAACTGCACCAAGGGTACGTTGGCAGATGCTCACGTGCACGTATCTGCATCCCTGTTCAGCAAATGATGAATTTTTACAATCCTACTGATAAACTTTATAACAGAATGACCACCCTTATGTGTGAAATCCTCAAAGGACAAAGAATGGAGGAATGATACAAGATTCCCTTAGCGAGAAACTTTGTTTGCATATTTAGCTCAAAGAGTCATTGTGGGATGACTAAACACCCTGCAAATTATATCTTACATTGTCGAGTAATGTGCTAAGTGCACCAAGCGTAATTTGGCAGATGCTCACGCGCACGCATTTGTAATCTTGTTCGACAAATGATGAATTTTTTCATTAAACAGATAAATTATTCCTATTGATGAACGTTATGACAAAATGACGAATTCTTGTATTTTGATGAATTTCCAAAAGTACTCATGTATCGAAGTTTTTATATATTTTTTTATAACAACATAATTGTTGAAAATTTAAATCTATACTATTATAATAGCAATCTTTATAAAACCCTAAAATGGTGCAAAGAGAGTGATTTATAGAATTTGGTGTAATCTGAAATATAAAAATTATTTATGCATTAAATCTAAGTTGTCGATTTTAAAGTTAAGATATCTCTTTATTTTATTTAAAAAATCTCTCATGATTTCAAATATACATGACAGAAGATAGATGTTAATCCAATTATCTATGAAAAAATTAGGCAATTATATTTATTCATTAAATCTAAAGCGTAGATTTTAGTTTTTAAAAAACCACCTTGTCTAAGTAAAATAGCTCTTTATAATTTTTATTTTTAAAAAAAAAATACTCATAATTTCGATTATACTTGACAAAGGGACATGATAATTCTATTCTCTAAAGAAATCCAAGTAGGTAACAAAAGTGATAATCTTTAGAAAAACCTAAAATACTAACTACAACATGAGTCATTTGTAGGGATTTGATGTAATCTCAGCTATAAAAATTTATCATCTATTAATCTAGGCCTTCAATTTTGCATCTAATCTGTCTATCTATCTATACTATATTAATAACTATATTTAGAAAATCATAAATACTAACACGAGAATGATTTGCAGGACTTGTTATAATCTTAGCCACAAATGTTATTAACTCATGAAATATAAACCCTTGATTTAAAGTTTTAAAAAATAGTTTTTAATTACCATATCTCTTCAAGCAAAATACTGCCTTATTTTTGTTTATTTTTTAAAAACAAAGCTTAGGGGAGTTAACTACCTACTCTTTATATTTTCGATTATACGTGATACGTGAATGCTAGGGCTTTATATATTTCGATTGTTGATCTTGTGCACGTCTCCTTCTCTCGTCAAAATGCGCACACACATACACTCTCTGTCTCTCTCTGTGTGTCTCTTTCTCTCTCCAGAAAATTGATTTCTTCAATTTATTTTGGAAATCGCTTCTCTAATAGCCCTAAGAATTTATGTATAAATTTCTATAGTTACAGCTAGGTGAGGGTCTGTAATGTACATTATATTTTTGGATTCATATTTTTTTATGGGTTATCATTAAGAGCATCAAACATTAGATACATTATGGTGTAAAATTTGCAATCCATAAAGGTTGATGTATGATGCATAAATGTAGGAGTTAAAAGGAGAAAATGATTTTATTTTGAAAGAGATTTGGATATCTATTTATTCTCGATGATGGTGTTGTTTAATGTAAAGGAAGGGGTATTTAGTAAAACTATTTTATACGTGAGTGATACATGATCCCAACTATCTCATGCTATATGCTGATTATTTCATGAATCAAGACCTACTTTTAATAGGTTAGTTTTCTCATGTATAATCCACTTTACAACTTAATTTAGTGAGATTTGAGACTTTTAGACATAGGAGAGAAGGATTTAGTTCATCAATTAAAGTTTGTGTTGGCTGAAAAAAACCAATTTTACTAATTATACGATCAAGTAAATCAGACAATGTTTCACTTCATATTCATAAAATATTTATGACACAAATGATTTTATAAAGTGAATAGTCTATAGTTTTTAAATTAAAATTCAATTCAAAAGATAGTCCATACACCGCATGGGTCTTTACTAGTAGCACTTAATTAGAATTTATATCAAGTTTAGTCACACTTTATTAAAATCATCAATACATATTGATGAATTTAATATAAGTGTGCTGAATATTTTAACTTAGACATATATTTCCCCTTTGTTAAAAAAGATGATGATGAATATGAGTATTTACGTCTCATCTATAAAATATGCAAATAAAGAATTTAGTTCATCAAATGCTTATAGATCAATTTTGTAATGGGCCAATGAATTCTATAATAGTATTAATGAATTTTACAACAATACTTATGAATTTTCCAAAGAATGTCTACACTTCTGAATAGTCATCATCTTTCTGCAAATATTCGTCTTCCTTCTTTGCATATACATCAATGAACTTAGTAAGAATTTGTGTGGACTTTTCTCCCCTTGTTAACTACATAAATTCATCAACTACTAGAAAATATTCATTAGATAATTTAGTATGTTCATCACTAAAATTAATAAATTCATCAAAAATTAATTGTGTATTCAAAATGATAAAGTTCAAAAATATAAAAAAACAAATATGTATCACTTGAACTTTAAAATCCATCAACACAAACGAGTGTTCATGGCGAGAATTTTAAGTTCATCGAGAAACTAATTCAAGAAACACTAGTAAATCAAATTCAAAACTCAATTTTAACTCTAAATCAGCAACAACAATAAGGATCGCATATATGCCTTAAGTCCCTGCCACTTTTGATCATTACAAATATCATCACTAACTTTAAAATTTTATCAAAATAATCAAATATGCATCAGCAAAATGTAAAAATTCATCTTAATTCAAAAGGAAAGGCAATTCAGATTCAAAAATAAAATCTTCAAAAAGAAGATCAAAAGTGTTAGTCGAAGGACCACAAATCATGAATACAAATCAAGAATAAAGCAACATACCACAAACAGCTAGAATAACCCTAGGCATGGCCATTTAACAAACGAATTGGTCACATCTGCGCAAACTACATGATTCTAGATCAGTAACTTTGATCAACGACAAGCCTTCTGCTTGGTGCCTTCTATTAGAGGTAAGCAGGACCAGATATCCGATTGAAAATTTAGGAACCAAAATTTGGAATCGGTCTCGATCCTAGTTAGAACCAGGTCATAAAATTTTGACCCGGTCCCGGACTCGGTCGGTACCGAGTTTGATTCTGGGTACGTGGCTCCTAAGTAATATTTTTTTATTCTTCATTGTTGCCCTACTAAATAGGGAAAGTAAGGTATTGATAGAAGTTGAGAACTCATGTTTGAAGCCAAATTCCTAAAAACCAAATTATAAGACTCAATTAAATACAAAATAAGCACTAAAAAAGATTCATGTACTTTAAAAAAAAAACTCAGAGAATCGGAGATAATGTTAATCAAAAACCCATAAATCAAAATTACAAAATGAACAGCAAACCTAAAAATTATTCTAATTCACTTGAGATAGAGAGAGAAAGAGAGGGAAACTATCAAAACAATATTAAAACAAATATGCAGTAAGCGACGAGGCCCATGAGGATAAGAGTTAAACTTTGAAGGAAGAAATCTATGGCGGTTGAGATACATAAAGAGTAAATCGGGGATAAATTGAAAGCAAAAAAGACAAATAGTTAAACTGAGGTATCAGAGAGTTAGGTCTTGGTACAAAAATACATCACATAAAAGTAAGGGTCTATTTTTACGTTTTTCATCAAAATTTTTTAAACTTTGATCGGGTATCGGGTCCGGGGTCCAGTCCAAAATTTTAGAACCGGGTCTGGGTCCATACCCACCAAGTCTGAAACCGAGTACCTGATTGTTTTGCTCACCCCTACCTTTAATGGTGACTTCAAATGCTTGTCAGAGCTCTTTGTGATCTAGGCTTGATTTGGAAAGAATTAATTAAAGAAAAACTGTGATCAAAATCAAAAGCAAAGAGTGAAGTTAGAGAAGTTACTTATCGAGAACAGAAGGCAAACAAATCAGAGTGACAATGAAAGAGTGACAAGGGTGAAAGTACGGAAAGAGCTTGTAAATTTTGCTGTTAAATATGCAGCAGTAAAATAGTAAAACTTTTCTTGTAAAAAAAAAATCTTCTCAAAAGCATAGGACTCTAGGGAATAACATATAACAATTGCTAAACACCTATCAATCCAAGGCAAAAATTCTATCACCACTATGTTGCCTAGCTGAACAAGTAAAGTAGGGTCAACACTATTAACAATTCACATATATTCAATTATTCATCTATAGTCACTTCAGCCCTTCCCAATTGATAAGGATGGATCCTTAAACTCCCAAGATCAACATAACAAGGAAATAATCGCACCCAAAGAATACTTCTCTTGGATTCAATCTCAAACAATCAATAAGATTGTTAGATTTATGCCCAGGATAAGACCCTAATGATAGATTAATTACTTCGCACCAAATTTCTCTCCTAAAGACTCTTAGCCAACAAAGAAAAATTCTAAAGGAAACACTCAAATCACCACTCATAAATTAATAGATAAAGACGTAGACATCTTTAGAGGGAAGGCGACCTTCTACCTTTCATTTCATAAATCAACCCAAGCTAAGTCTAAATAGAGGTAATTAGATTTATAAATATCCAAAGCGGAAAAGATTAGTCGTTACAAGTGGGGCGAGTGGACCAGTAAGGGACTTATAAAATATCCTGGAAACATTAATCAAAATGCTAAGATAATTACAACCAATACAGGACGTAGTTTTTTAGGATTCATCTCCTACTTTCTAGGAAGCTTCTAGAAGGTTCTACTCCACCAATGGGGGTTCTGCCACTTGAAACATCTTTCTTAATGTGTGTAGAATCATCCCATGCTAAGTAATCTCAAAGATTATGGCTACATCCACCTCAATTAGGCTTAAATTCCAAATTGGAATTTTATGCACACTCCACATATTTGGGCAATTTGTCGCTAAATTTTATCACATGGGGCTAAATATACATCTTAGGAAATTGATAAAACTTCGTATTGCTTCAATTGGGATTTTCTAGGTAGGATCTAAACAAAACTCAAATTTAGAAAGTTTACCGATAAAAACCTGCAGTATCAAAGTTATGATTTTTATCACTTTAGGAATTAAAATGCAAATTAGCTTAAGATTTTATTGTATCATCCTAAAGTTGTCTTGCTAAGATTCCCAAGGAAGTAAGGATCGCCCCAAGTGGATGCCATTTGAGTGGTGAATGGCCAAATCAAACCCGAATGAAGTGTTGGATGACCTTGACTGAGCAAGGTTGGCTTGGACTTTAGCGTGGATGAGCATGTAGATAAGAGGTGGAATGGGGCTTGGAATGCACCAACCTCTCACACTTGGAAAGTATTTTCCCTTAAATCCTCAAAGTTATCCTCCATATAAGGGGCTAGATCACTCACATTGAAGTTGGCACTCATATTCACGTCTCTTGGTAGGTCCATCTTGTAGATCTTATCTCCAATCCATTCAAGCATCTTCAGAGGGTTGTCTCCTGAAGCCATGAGTTTGTTTTATCTCCTAGAAGGAAATCTCTCCTTCCTTTGGTGCAACCATACCAAATCTCTTGGGTTGAAAACCATGGGCTTTCGATGCTTGTTTGTTGTAGCACTGTAAGGAGAGTTGACCTTCTCTATTTGAGCCCAAATTTGCTCATAGAGCTTCTTTATTTCCTTAGCTCTCTCTTGGGTCCCAAAGCTTACCCTATTGGAGTAAGAGGATTAACTCCATAATAAGCTTTAAAGAGAGAGTAAGATGTGGCATTTATAGGTGCCCAGCATGAGGAAGCTTTAAATCCCATTCCTTAAGGTTATTGCTCACCAATCCTATAAGGAGAGTAGACAGAATCTAGTTGGTAGTCTCTATTTACCCATTAGTTTGAGGGGTAAATAGTGCTAAATCAAAGCTTGGTTCCTAACAATCCCCATAAGAATCTCAAAAAATAGGAAAGAACTTTGATGTCCCTCTCAGAGACAATGCTGCTTGGTACTCCATGTAGTTTGATGACCTCCTTGAAATATAGATAAGTAATGTGAGAAGCATCATCGCTCTTGTGACATAAAATGAAGTGCGTCACCTTGGAGAACTAGTCAGTCATGTCTCTTTTGGGTTCTTGGTAGACTTATAATGAAATCCATACTCATGTCTTCTTAAGGGTCATTTGAAGTTAAAAGAGGAGTATACAACCCTTAATGGAAGGTGCTTGACCATATGATATATAGCACACTTGGAGCCAGCTTTATGGACATTACTTGCCATCTTAGGCCAATAAAAGTGCTCCTTGAAGATCTAAATTGTTTTGTTTATGTTGAAATGGCCACCTTATACACCACATTAGGTCTCTCTCACAAGTAAATCCTTTGGAGAGCCCCTAGGAACACATAGTTTATTGTGCTTGAAGAGAAAACTACCTTCTAAGGTACAGGAGTCATGATCCCTAGGTTTGCAATAATTCTTTAGAAATTCATCTTCTTTGTAGAGATCTTGGATGGTGTAAAATCCTAAGAGTTTGGCCTCAATGGTGGAGAGTAGGGTATATCTTCATGAGAGTGCATTGGCTACCACATTTTTCTTGCCATCTTTGCACTTCCACCCACTTGGCACGCCTTAAATTGAGCTTGGCTTGTCCATTGATGAAACACAATGCCTTATGATCCAAATGTATCATAGACGACTTATGCTTGAGGTAGTGACTCTAATATGTAAGAGCCTAGATGATAGCATACAACTCCTTGTCATAAGTGAAATAGTTGAGTTTGGGGCCACTCAACTAGTCACTAAAATAGGCCAAACATAGTTTGGCTTGGGTGAGGACCACCCCAATGCCAACGCCACTAGCATCATATTCAACTTTAACAAGGAGCTCAAATTTGAGAAGAGCCAAGATAGGAACCAAGTACAACTTGCTTTTGATTGCCTCAAAGACCCTTTGGGCAGCCTTTATCCACTTGAAATTTCTCTTCCTCATGCACTTAGTCAAAGGAGTTAGGATGGTGCTAAAGTCTTTTATGAACTGATGATAGAAAATGCAAGCCATGGAATCTCCTCATTTTCGCAATAGAGGTAGACATAAGCCAACTCTTGATGGCTTCAACTTTGGACTCATCCACTTGTACGCCCTCTTTTAAGACAACATAGCCAAGAAAACAACTTGAGATGAGAACAAGTCACATTTCTCAAACTTAGCATACAATTTTCATTGTCTCAAGACTTCGAAGACTTGATAGAGATGTTCAACATGAGAAGTTTTACAATGGCTATACACTAAAAATATCATCAAATTAACTAACATCCTAATGAAAGGCCTCAAAACCTTATTAATAACTCTCATGAATGTGCCAGGAGTATTAGGCAGACCAAAAGGCATAACAAGCCACTCATACAATCCATAATTAGTCTAAAAAGTTAATTTCCACTTGTCATCTTCTTTCATTCTAATTTGGCGATACCCACTCCTAATGTTACTTTGGAGAAGACTTAAGACCCATATAACTCATCAAGCATATCATCTAATTGAGGAATTGGAAACATATACTTAATGGTGATGCTATTTAGGACCCTAGAGTTAACACACATATTCCAAGTCCCATAGTTTTTAGGTTAGGGTGGGAACCGAGCAATGACTCAAGCTCTCCCTAATGTACCCACGGTCAAGAAACTCTTGGACTTACCTTTGTAATTCCTTTAACTTACTAGAATTACATCGATAGACTAAATTTTTAGGCAAAGGAGCACCTAATATGAGATCAACGTGGTGGTCAATTTTTCTTAAGGGAGGGAGCCCCAGGTGCAAATCATTAGGAAATACATCCTCAAACTCTTTCAAGAGAGTTTGAGGTAGAGGGTGTATGGGTTTTAAGACCATACTTATATTTAATTCTATCATAAGTAAGGTAAATACAGGGCTTGCTCTTACTCTTGGCTCTTTTTACCTATGTCTCACTCATGTAGAAGAGTTTCTCACTTAACATCCCCAGTTTAATTTTACGTGGATTGGCTAGGGGTAACAGAGCTAAAATGAGACTATGGCCAATATGCTTGAATGCATATGTATTTGCATACCCATCATAAAATACATAATGTTCATACCACCAACGTCTACCATGCAATATATTACATGCATCCATATGTAGAACATCATAATACTTCACCACAATTTGCGAAAATCGAGAATGAAATAAGAGCTTGCTTAGAAATGATTACCTCACTCCCTTACTTAAGCCATTGAAGAGTGCAGGAGTTTGATGCACCTTGGTGGGTATTTGAAGCTTGTTGATAAGAGTCAAGAAAGCCACATTAGTGCAACTTCATCCATTAATGATGAGCTCACACACCTTACTCTAATAGTACACCGGCTATGGAATATTTATTCCCTTTGACTAGGTTTAAAAGGAACCTCTTTGACATAAAGTGTTCTTCGGATCACTAATACCTTACCAAGATCCAGGGCAATCAAAGTGTGCTCTTCATTCTCCTTCATCACTAGCTTCTTCCTCAAGAGCTTGAATCTCTTCACCTCTCTAATGTTGAGAATCTTTCTGTATAAGCAATTGACTTAGACGTGATTATAGCCATGACATGTGAAGCATTTCTTCACTTTCAACCTCCTTAGAGGCTCACAGCAATAACCTTACCCTTATCTAGCGCCTTAGCAGGGGTTGGGGCAGCCTCGATCATGGGATAAAAAAGAAACCCCTTTGAGAATATGTGAAAACCGATTTATGGAAGTAACATGGAAATATTCTCTACCCTTGAGTTGTTTCTAAACCTTAATAATTAGATTGCAAACATCATCCAATGAAAGATAAGGTTGCAAGTCTACCTTGTTAGTAATGTTGGCGAATAGACCCTTGATGAATCTAGTAAGCGTGAGCTCGAGCTCTTCATTCAATCCGACCCTCACTTGGAATTGTTCAAAATCTCTAATATACTCTTTAAGCTTGAAGTTCTATTGGCTGAGAGAAGTGATCTTGAGGCACAGCTCCTACTTATAGAAGGGTGGTAGGAACCTGCTTTCCATATGCTTCTTGAACTTAGACTACGTCTTGATTTGGACTTAGTTTCCCTTACTCTATTTCTCTTTAAGTTCTCATCCACAAGGATCCATATCTCTTATCTTGAGAAAGGCCAACTTGAAGGCCTTTGATAGGAAGAATTCGAGTTTTAAAATTTGTAAGCCCAAGTGCAAGGTTTATCGTCAAGTACTCGGGGAGTCATCCACTGGAAGCTGGGTTTCAAGTACCGGGATTAGCTTAAGTGTTCAATCTAGGCCAAGTGAAAGGAGCAAGAAAAGCAAGCTAAGCAAATCTAACGAACATAAAAGAAAGGAGCTTGGAATTGTAATTTGACCAATTAATGAGTTAAGTAGTTTAGATGAGTCCTAATCTACCCAACCTATGCCAACAATTGAGATGGTCGATTGCACCATGAAGACCACCCAAGCCGTCTCTCGAGGGTCATTGGCTAGTCTAATTGGCCGAACCGCCTATTTTTATGGAATTAGCCCAATTAGATCACAAGATTAGCAACTCATGGACCTAGCTAGGATCGGGATTATTTTCATGTCCAAACCCCGGTCATTCTTTCTCCCACATTAGCTAGTTGACCTCACCTCTTAGCACAAGTCAACCGCGCAAAGATAGGAGTGAAAGCTCTCTCAAGCATTTCATCGACCATGTGGCGGACGTGAGAGAAAACTCTAAATTGGAGGCATAAATTCAGTGTGGTTAGGCCTAATACAAGAGTAATTAGCCATCAAGGGCCAATTACAACCCAAGGCAATCAAACTCATAACTAATTAACCACAAAACATAAAAGCCTCAATTTAAACCTCAGCTAGCAAATAAAGACACAAACATGAAATCGGAGAATTAATCGAATCTAGGAAGGTTTAAAACAACTAATTAACACAAAATCAAAATAAAAACTAAACATTTAAGCTAAATATAATCTCAAATAACAAGATCAAACAAGACGAAACAAGAACAAAAATAAAACAAGAAGAGAGAGAGAAAAGAGAAAACTTATGGATTGCTTGGCTGAACTCGAATGTACAATACTTGTATCCTAAAAACAACCTAATTAACATTAATCTACCTATTTTATTTCCTCCTAATGAGATTTTTAAGGCTAAACCCTAAGCTAAACTAGCATAAAAATCACCAGAAACAACCCCCCAAAAAGTCCCAAAATAAGCCCTTTTAAAAGGGAAACAAACCGGGCAAAACAGCATGCGAGGAGGATGGCCTGTCATGTTCAAGACAAGCTGGCTATCGCCACCCCCTAGCCATGGCTGTAGGGTTGGCCGATGGCCGTCGTGCCTCCCCTGACTACCCGTCGCCCTACTGCTTTGTTTTCTTCTGTTGTTCCTCTTTTTCTCCTTTTAGCGACACTTGTTTGGTTGAACTTATTACCTATAAAAGTAAATAAAACATGTAAAAATCCTAAAAATTATATTATTATATGAGCCAAATTTAGGTGAAAGGGACATGTAAAATGCGATAATTTAGCGCTGAACAAATATCCCCACACCTTCTTTTGCTCGTCCTTGAGCAAGACAAAAGAAAATCTAACCTAGGAAACTAACTCACTTTTGTAGGAATCACAGCTGCATTCAATGCATGCAACAAGCCCTTTAAAGCCCTTGGTTCCCCCAAGTGGATGAGTGAGGTCTCGTAAGGGTTTGCAGAACATATGCCCATAAAATCTGTGAAGTGTTTTTGGATTTTTCAAAACAAAGCATATACACAAGGAAAAGGAGAAAATACGTATGCAACTAGATTGATTCTATCACCCCAACAACCTAGTTACTAGGCCGTGTACAAGCAAAACGTACATTTAAAACGCGCATAGGCTATAAACGCATCCCGACTCTCATTTTTCATCTCACGCAACACAAAGACACAATTTACACACCTTGATGCTCCGTGCAAGGTGTGTTGACTCTTAATGCTAGGCTAAAACTGGGCAAAAGGTCATCTCCATATGGCTTATGACTCCATTTATTTTGCTCGTATCTTTTTCTTTCTTTCTTCTTTTTTCTGCTTTTCTCCTTATGCTCCTTCGCTGGAGCGGATAGTTCTTGGCTTGTTAGGCCTCGAACTCTAGGAGGAACAACTTAGCACATATTTGAGCTTCTTCACCATTTAGAGGTTCTATTGGATGTACAAGGCACTTATTTAAACCCAAATAGAAGTAGTGGAGTTAAGCTTATTTTACACTTCTTATTTTTCTTTTTTTTTCTTTTTGATAATGAAGCAAAAACTGAAAGTCAATTAACCAAGTAGAATGCCCCCAAACTCAAATTTCAACAACTAACACCAAAAGTCAATGATTAAGTGTACAAGGTAGGTACAAAACCGCACATGCAAAATGGGGTTATTATGAGAGATCAGAGACCACATTGTAGACAAGTGTTCGATCATACATACTCGACCTATGTGTAAGCTAGCAACTAAGCTATCAAAGATCAAAAACTAATCACAATGGCATAAAATTCCCCCAAAGCCAAGAAGAAAAACTATATAAAAATTGAAAAATTAAAAAATGTTCACAAAAATATACACAACAGAAGTGTATCTGACTTCCCAGCCCCATACCTAAATCTCACAATGTCCTTATTGGGAGTCGAGAAGTCACTACCACCACAAAAACATACAAAAACAAAGAAAATGAAATCACAATGAACACTGAACCTACATAAATATACACAAGCTAACACACCCCTCCCCCTAAAAAAACACAATCTCACCAATCAACAACAAGACCACACATATATGCAAAACTAACATTATCAAAAACGAATATATACAAATCCAACAACACCACCAATCACAAAAACACAAATATGCATAAAAACAAACAAAGGTGATCATAGCCATTAATCAGCTCCACAATATCTGAAGTTTCACCTCAAAGTTGATCAGTAACAAAAACACAACATAATATCCACAACTAAACGCAACCTAATATCCACAACTAAACAAAAAGAAAAAGAAAGAAAATAAAAATAAGGGAGAAGAGAGAGAACGATTATACCAGGTCGGGTACTGATTGTACCCAAACTACAGCTCTCTAAGACGGTGCTGCTAGGGAGGCACGACAAGCATCAACCACTCCTCTTCACCGCTCAGGACACGCGGCTTCAACTCGAATGCCATCAAAGCTCGTAAGAGCTTGTCAAATGCCAGTGCATGCATCTCAAAATGATGTAATAAGAGAGCACTAGTAAAGATGTCGTAAATAAAGTTAGTGCCCTCGTAAACTTACCAAATGCTATAGAAAAATCGAAAGAAT
>NCQT01143225.1:16366-30249 GCA_002740465.1 Stenocereus thurberi | reverse complement strand
ATATATTCTTGGTTTTCAAATCTGGGTTTTTAACAAAAACAGTAGCATACAAGTACTCATAAATTCGACAGTTCAGAATTGCACTTAGAATCCTAATCTGGATGCATAATAACGATTATCAACCAACTATCATACTTGTAGCATGTTTAACCATGAATTCAAATCATAGATTGTTAAACAAGTAAACATGATTTCAATGAATCAGATTCGTGTGTAGGAACTGATCATGCTTTTGATGTAATTAAATAACTGATTCATATAGTCATGTTCTCATAATCTAGGCATGCTTATTAATCAGATTTTAAACGCATTAAACGTGAGTAAAACTGATCAGTTTGGCTCTGACACCACTGTTGGATAAAATGGGACTAACCTGGATGCGGAAGTATACTGCTGGTAATAGTCCACGGTTTGTAAGAATACCAATCTACGTCAATAAGAACACCAAGCGGCTACTAGAGTCACTTTAGGTTTTCACGTCCTAAACCCGAGAACTCAATAGACGGTAGTTTAGCCGTGAGAGAGAAATAGGAGAATATGTGAGATATAATATTTACCTCATAGCGTCTATAGAGGCTACCCCCCTTAAACCTCTTTATAGCTTTAGGGGCAGCTAGGGTTGTCGTCATAGGCGACTTAAGTGGCTGTCGGGCGTAAACCTATTAGGCCCGATTAACACCCATGAATATTTTTTCGGACTAAGTCCTCTTTTCTCGTGTGGAATAAAGAAGTAGTTGAAATACCAGGTGCCTTATGAAAATGAAATTCATTGTGAGAAGAGGTATTAGAAGATGAAGACATGGCTCTAGAAAACACTAATTCTCAATATGTCACTGATAATGCTGCGAAAAATGACAAAAAGGAGAAATTAATTTCATGAATATGTTGCAACTTCACTAGACATAAGAACACAATTGAAAAAGCATGCTACATTTTATGACCTAAGAAAAATAAGTTAAATATTATACAAAGTAAAGCCAAACAAAGATTCCAACAAACTATTAAATTAAAAAGTCAATACTTGTTCATTAGAAGAGTAATTTAGCCAATTAGTGTCTAAACTCTCTAGAGTTTAAAGTTTCTATTGGTAATCTTAAAATTTTAAGTAGATCAACCTAACATATTATATTTCATAATGGCATAATCCATAATTGTAATGCGTATATCTTAATCCTAACATATTATATTTAGTGCAATCATACTTAGTGCCCTTCCCCCCTCCATGTGTCTTGCGTAAAAAAATACTAAAAAAACCCAAATGTTTGAATTTCAACCTAGAATATAATTATAAATATCAACATCTTTGAATTTCTGGGAGAGAGTTGGCATAGATTGAATGTTGTGAATTCTTACTTATAATTTGTTATTTAAGAAATTAATAATTACATAGGAAAGCCCAATTGTTTTTAATTACAAAGTTGTTAATAAGAACTAATACATAGATATAAGAAAGATCGAGAAAGCTAACACCATAGTTAAAAATAAAAAAAAAATCACCCAAGTTAAGCCATGCATTTTCATTGTGGAAAATTCATTGGAAAGTTTTCAAAATTCAAACACTAACAACATTGAAGAATACGAACAGGGTTAGGAAACGTAATGATATTAAGCTCTGAAACAATATAAGTATCATTAAACCATACCTAATCAATTTGTGACGGTAAATGCACTCCTCTAAGGCACGCAAGAGGAAGAGAGTGTGAGAATGAGAAAGGTAATGATATTAGGGTGTTATCATGTATAGGAGGGGAATGTGAATAAGAAGGGTAATGATATTAGGGCATTATATATAATAGAGGAAGGGATGTAGGGCTTTGATTTTTTTTATTATTATTTTTTTTGGTGAAGAGGGTTTGAATTTGAGTAACTAAATTTTTAGATTAAGGAAAGATTATATAATTGATGATATTTTTGATACATACTTTAATTGTAATGCGTGAATAAAGGGAGGGGCAAGGGGAAGGGGAGTTGGAGGGGGAGGGGAAGGGGGAAGTGAGGTATTGCAATTATTAGAATTTTAATGGCACGGATATAGGGAGGGGGAAGTTGGAAGTATTATAAATCTTGGACCTGACAATTAGAAACTTTTTGTAAATCATAATTGATAGTTAGAAACTGATCGAATTGCAATTATATAATTGTTAATAATTACTATCAATTAGAAGGAGGGTAAGTAGGAGGGGAGATATTAACATTTTGAAATACCTAATTCTAAGTTACTACTATCATACCAACTTATTATATGATGAAAATAAAATAAGCTAGACTTGAATAACAATCCAAAATAACAATAGAAGATTGTTAGAAGCATTTTAGAAAAATAAGTCCTATGATCTAATTTATGCTACTAGTAGTATCTAAAAAATAACAATCACAACCTAATAACTTGCATTTGGTGCTCCTCTTCAAGGTTGGAAGTTGAACCAGTTTATGCCACTATTAAGGGATAAGTCTTGTGAGTTGCTATCTTCCCAATTCCCCATCTCAAGCAGAGTATCTTATTCAATGTGAAATTAAAAAAATAAAAGTTTGACACTTGTTTTTAATAAAAAAATGAGTGAAGTAATTATGGATAATACTTACATCATAAGCACCGCTTGCACCACCTCTTCTTGCTTCCACACTACTAAAAGTGCTATGAATAATTTGCTGCAATGCAAATGAAGAAATAAATAAGAGGATGATTTCCTATATTTTTCTTCCAAAAAAAGAAATACAATAGACAAAATAAAGATAAAAATAAACTAACTTCATTTCGATCTAGTTCTTGTTATTTCAACATCTTCTTGTTAGTGGTTCCTTTCTCTGACGGATGAGGTTGTCGTTTTGCTGGTGCTCTACCTTTTCCTCTACGATCAGGAGGATCCTTAAGAGTACTGTTGCTATCAATCTGTTTTCTCTTTTTAATATACCTTTCATTCTCCCCCAGTATTTGCAACCTTCTTCTACCATTTACTTTATCCCCACCACACTGCAAAGAGTTGCCACCAAATTTATCATGAATGCCTAGAGTACACTCAATCCTCTTGCAAAGTTCATTTGCGCCTTCCATAAACACGGTATAAGTGGCATCGTTATGCGAGGCCAAAGATGTCAGATACTCATTTATAGTGGTTATCCCTTGAAATCTTTTCACTTTTTTAGAGTGCCTTGGATCATAGTAATGTACTCAAATGTGCTCATAGTTCCTCACTATATTCTTCCTCCATCTATCCAAATATGTTTCTCTAGAATACAATCAACTTTCTCAATCCCCAAAACTCGAATGATGTGCTTGCATAAAATACCTCAAAACTCAAAAAGTCTACAAGAACATTTAAAGTCACCAAAAGTTCTACATAGGTTGACAATAAAGTTCTTTCTAATTGGCTTGACAATCTTCTCTGTAACTTCATATATTTTCAAAGACCCAACTTCAGTAACGTTGTTTGCATTTGTATGCATAAGCCCATGTACCTCTTCTTGAACTTCTTTAAATTTAGAATTTGTATATGCCTTATGAAAAACCTCCTCAACAAGGATTGTTTCATCGCATTTATGAGGTCTTTCCATTGTGTTGGCACTCATAATTTTCTCTTCTTCAACTTTTCTTGCAAGAGCCATTTCAAATAAGTTTATGAACTGTCTCAAACCACTATTTAAGCTCATGTATCCTTTGAAAAAATGGTTCATTGCTTCGCTTCTTTGAGTGAAGGACATACAAGCCCAAAAAGAGTCCCTCCAATATCCTGGAACCCAATGACGTCTTATATCATATACATCTTTTATCCAATCATTATCATGCAATGCAAATTTCTCAACCATTAACTCCCATGCCTCCTCAAACTCTTGTAAATTTAAAGAGTCATGAACAACAATCTTCATATTCTTCTCAATATCCTCCCATTTTTTATGACTACCCAAGTTCCTTATTGCATTCTGCGAAATGTGCCAATTACAAAGCCTATGCCTCAACTAAGGGAAAACAATTTCAACTGTCTTACCAATAACCTTACATTGATCCGTTAAAATAGCACCAGGAGGGCTTTCCATACACTCTAGCCAACACTTAAACAATCATACAAATGTATTTATATCTTTATACGATATTAATCCACAACCGATAAGTATTGACGAGCCATGGTGATTCACCCCAACCAAAGGAGCAAATGACATCCTATACCTATTTGTTAGGTGAGTTAGGTCAAATGTGACAACATCACCAAAGTCCTTAAAGGTTGCACGACTTCGTGCGTCTGCCCAAAACACAGTCATTGGCCGCCCTTCAGAATCTCTTTGGATGGAACTAAAAAAGATGTCATTATCTACTTTCATCTTCTCAAAGTATGCCTCCACGGTGGCAGCATCACCCTCTAATCTTGTACACCGACGCTCTATTCCCAACACATTCCTCATATCTCGCTCATTGAATGGTAAATTTTCATGCCCTCCACTCTCTATAACTAGTGAGTTCAAGATCTTTGTAATAGGGACCCCAGTAGCATCATTATTCAAAATTCTCCGCTTGTGATACGAAGTTATGTACCTCCAAGGATATTAAATATTTCATTGTCAAAATATATCAACATATTACAATAAATATAAATCAAGAAAATACAATGGTAGATAGAAAATACTACTTTAAAGAAAGGTTTATGTACCTATAATTGATCATGAAGCGACTGTTTGCTGGGTCTAGTGGATGATTATGTTTGAGATGTAAAACTGTAATTGTCATCCTTCCTTTTTGCATTTGTGCATCTACATATGCTTTACATCCAATTATTTGGGATTGACCTATGTCATCTGTTTTTTGCTTCCCTCCTTTACCACACTCTAACCTCAAAATATTAAAGTTGTTCTCCTAACTTCCTCCTTCCATATGATTTCCCCTTAAATTCATCTAATAATTCATATGTACAAGTATGATATCGAAACCCTCTACTAGATGCGTATTTATGACAATACTTTGCAAACTCTTGCCCATTGTCCAAGCACATTCCTACACATGGGTCAGGTACCTTGTCTGTATTGTTTGTTCCATCACTGTCTTCATTTAGCTTCTCTCCCATATCAATTGTTCTTTTTCAACCTCCTCATTCATTCCTTCTACCTCCTCATTTAGGTCTATCCTTTTCTCCACATTATCGTTAAACTCTTCTATCTCCTCATTTAGGTCTATCTCTATCACATGTCTTCTTTCATAGTTATCCATCATCTAATATACAAGTGCATACATAATAGATATCAGTAACAGATAGCTAGCAATTCAAATAATAGCATAATGTGTTTCACTTTTAAAGATATTACATTATGTCTAAATATTAGTTTCTTACCTTCTAAAATAAATAGCTCTAGCCTTGAAGATAATAAACTTCACAAAGGGAATAAAACAACACAAAAACAAAATTTAGCCTAACAAGTAACCGTCCTCATTTTAAATTGCATTGGAATGGAGTAGTAGTTGTTGTCCATTTACTTCCTCTAATATGATAAAATAGAAAGGAAAAAAAAAAAAGCAATTTACCAGCTCTTAATTCAAACCTTCAGTAGATATTTGTTTCTACATAATATATTCATTCCAAACACTTTATTATTTGTAATAGCTAATTAAGTACTTTCTATACTTTAATTTGAAATGTTGAAGAAGGCATTTTTATTACATCTTCTCTTAATTTTGTATTTCTCTCCAATGTCAGTAATGAAAAGTTACATCAACAAGGCAAATCATATAAAAAGAGAAAGTTTGAAATTTTACCCGATAGTTAATTGTTCCTTTAAATTGTGAAAAATATCTTGCGGTAGAAACATCGTTTTGGAATAATCTTCTATTAAGATACGAAAACTTCTTTTTTTTCTCCCCTTTGCAAGGAAGAGGGAGATGTATTTACTTGTGAGACACTAAAGATAATGATGATTCTTGGGAGAGGAAGGGAAGAGCAAGGGACACTATTAAGTTCACCAGCTACCTTAATCACATATCATATTTATTTAGATTAAAAGAAACATAATACCATATTTTCCTTTTTTTCCTGCTTCACTCTGATTCAATTTGTTTAGCTAATTTTTCAATTTATTAAATACCTATATATTTATTTTACAACTTATGTAATATTTTTGTCAAAGTCAATTTGCAAAGACATCAGTTGTTTGACAAAGTCAATTTACTAGTGGTTACAATTTTGAGTGTTCAACAACATTAGTGGTTAAGACTGCCTATTTTAGCCTTGTGTGGTGTTTTTGAAAAGCTATTTAGGTAACTTTTGAAAACTTTTACCTAATGGCTTTAATTATAATTCCGATTTGCCTTTTCATATCACAGAAGCCTTCCTCCATCATATCTTTTTATGTTATTTTGCACCGATCCCTTTTCTAGACAGCTAAGTTTACCTAACATTAAGGTCGTGTTCGACAATAGTGTTTAAAGTGATATTTAGCATTTAAAGTGATATTTAGCGTTTTTTACTTAATTAAGACACTAATAAATAGGTATGTGTGAAGCTATGAATTTACAAACAACATCTATTTAATCATGTATAATGTTTTATTGTTAGATATGATCGGTTGACATTTGGTTATTTTTGCATATGATTAACATTTTTAATTCTATGTTTTCTTCTAAAGTTAAATTTCTTTTATATATAGTATCTAATCATTTTTAATTTTCATTATATCAAAAGACAATTATTTTCATAGTATTTTAGTTGTATGAAAGTCCATTAATTGTATAAAT
Source organism: Stenocereus thurberi (assembly GCA_002740465.1). Lineage (NCBI taxonomy): Eukaryota > Viridiplantae > Streptophyta > Magnoliopsida > Caryophyllales > Cactaceae > Stenocereus > Stenocereus thurberi. Next base: position 23,537 of record NCQT01143225.1, on the reverse strand, counting down.
AATAAAATGTAATGATCAAATTACATTTACAATGATCAACACTGATAGAGACTTATTTTCACTAGTACATAATGATTATCCGATAATCTTCAATACTCATCAACATTCATTATGCTGATCTCATCACTATTGACCAATACTCATCATCAATAAGTTATTTATGATAAGTTGAGCAGTAAGCCAATGAGGATTCGTTTATTCACGATATTAAAAATGACAATCACTTGCCGCCGACAGGATCTCTTTCCTACTTATGTGTCATACTTATATTCATAATCTATTCATCTTCTATTTGTATAATCTTTGTGTGCACTATGACATTGAAAAAATTTACATGAGATAAAATTTATGTTTAGCCGAAATGTTTCAAATAGCAATTGATGTCTTTATAATCAAATTATATGTATTTATGTTATGCAATTTCCGTTTTTTATGATATCTTGATCGCACTTCAGAGATTATTATTTCTTTTCATAAAAAGTTGAATTTCTCATAATACTAAACTTCTTTACTTGGTAGTGTAAAATACAAATTTCAATTGATAAAAGACCCCAGTCATATCTAGCATTTTAATTGGTAGTGAAATAGATTCTTTTACACTAAGTTATTTATGATAAGTTGACTAACAATTCGGGTCGGCGGCTGAGGGTTCATGGCATCAGTTACCATGGGCAGCACTATTAGGAGTGGAAGAGAGAAAATTTATAGGAAGAAGGGGTGTATAAATGCAGCAATAAAACTTGAAATGAAACTAAAATACAAAATTGTATGCTAGTTATAATTGTTGCTACAATAATATCAATAATGATTTTCGTTCGAAAAAAATATGATGATTCATTCTGATGATAATGAAAACGACGATGATATGATGATGATGACAACAACAGCAACAACAATAACGATAATAAAATAATAATAATGATGGTGATGATGATAATAATAATAACAACAATAATAATAATTTACACCAAAAAGATAACAATAGCAAAACCTTATATAAAGTTTATGGTTTTGAAAATATAAGGTTGATTTTACAAAAAGATCAATAAAAGTGAAATTAATTGAAATTCAAACTTATAAAGATTAGAAATATATAAGACTATTGAAGCCAATGTAATTAAACGTTAGAAATAAAGTTAATCCATGTAAGCTAAGTAAAGGAGGGGAGTTTAGTTACAATAATAATAAGGGCAAATTTGAACTATTACAGGAATAATATAGAAGTTTAGTTGTAAAAACAATAGTAGCAAATTTGAAGTATTAAAGAAATATTTTAAGAATACTTTGATTATAAGGGGCTAGATAAGTCTAAGATTTTTAATACGTTAATATGTCACAAGGAAGGATATAAAAAAAGAAATGAAACTCTATTAAATAGTTACAACAATCAATATAGCGCATTCACCGAGAGAAGTATTTAAAAACTTCACTTTGATTTCAAATTCAAATCTTGTAAAGTTCGAATTTTCATTGAAATTTGATATTTACAGTATAGAATCTTTTGGCACAAATTTCAATTGACAAAAGGGCGCAGTTATTTCTAGCATTTTAATTGGTAGTGTAAAAAAGATTCTTTTACACTAAGTGTATTTGTAGTCTTTCTGGATGCTGATACAATTACACGTAGTGTAAAGAATCTATTTTACACTTTCAACAAATAGTTGACAAGTGGCAATAGAAGAATCTTATCTATAGAAAAAGTGGAGTGAAGAAATGGAGGGAAATGAAGCTGGAAAGAAGGGAAATGAAGCTACAAAGGAGGGAAAAATTTGGAAAGAAGTTCTGACATTGGAAAAGCAACCTTTATTAATGTACATCTATTAATTAAAGTTTATGAGGTAAGTATCATAATTAAGATGTAGTATTTATAATCAATTTTTTTAGATTGAATAAGTTTAGTTTAAAATGCTACTTTGATTATAAGAGGGTGGATAAGTCTAAGATTTTTAATACGTTAATAGGTCAAAAGGAAGGTTATAAAAAAAGAAATGAAACTCTATTAAATAGTTACAACAATCAATATAGCGCATTCACCGAGAGAAGTATTTAAAAACTTCACTTTGATTTCAAATGCAAATCTTATAAAGTTTGAATTTTCATTGAAATTTTGATATTTACAGCATAGAATCTTTTGACATAAATTTCAATTGATAAAAGGGCCTAGTTATTTCTAGCATTTTACTTGGTAGTGTAAAAAAGATTCTTTTACACTAAGTGTATCTATAGTCTTTCCCCTTTAAGAGACCGTCATGAGTGGCTTTGATGGAACCAAGGATCAAAACCCAAGTTATATTAGTATAATTAGTTAAATCACTATTAAATGCATGCTTTTTTGTACTTATCATATGTACTTATTAGTCTTTATAGCTTAACTATGCAGAAACATCTTAATTGTGTTGCATTGTATATCATTTATATATAATTTTAATGAAGCCAACAAATGTATTTATAAAGTATTTTAAATGTGTTACAGTCAATATGAGCTATTGTAAATTAATATGTATTTGTCTTGTGACAAAACATATAAATATTCCAATGAGTTGTATATATACTACTATTGTTGTAAATTAATTTATGAATGACTGTTTTAATTTATGTATAATATGCGAAAAATTTGCAAGTACTCCTACTATTTGAAGTTGACATAACAAGTCACCGTAACAAATTGAGGATTAAGAATTCAATACGTTGTATCATAAATATAAAATAGAATATAGAGTAAAACTATAATTTATGACTTGCTTTTCAACATGCCATAGAGTTCAAAATGTCGTTAGCAAGTGCAGCTCAGAGTTCATTCATTGCAACTTGTTGCATGTGTCCAATGTATGAAGATTGTAATTTTTTGCCATATACGATACCCTTAAAGTGGCTGGCATACCCTTCTCTTGAAGTCAAATAAACTTTTCAAATGCAAAACTTGCTATAATAATGTAAACATGATTATGAGGTTTCAATTTATGCATCTACTTTAATACCTTTCACCTCACCTTCAACACTCCAAAAGACAAATGATTAATTTTTTATCACAAATACAAATTGCTAAGATGGGGTAGTTAGTCACATTAATATAAATTGGCATTGAAAGTTGTTAGTGAATAATTAATTTTTTATTATAAATATGTTTTTAAAAAAATTGTGTGTCAATTTCAATTATGTTCTTAAAATAATTATGTAATTTTAGAAAATTGATAACCAGCAACGTTCAATGAATTTTACAATTACAATAATAATTATATTTACATCAACAGTAAAATAAATCCAATTATTGATAAACAATTAAGTAACTAGGGTTTAATCACAACCTAATCTATAAGTACTTTTTACAAGGGTTGAATGGTGTTGAATTGTGGTGAATTATGCTAATTGATGTTGAATGCTTCATTTATGCTAAATTGTACTAAAATGTTCTAAAGATTGTTGATAAGTACTTATGATAAGTTGAAAATAATACGTCCTAAAAAAAGACCAGCATTTTAATAGTTAACTAGGACCCTTAACCAAGAGTATTTCGCGATGAATATGATTTTTTAATCTGAGATATATTTCAGAAACTTATCATCAATATGGGTCTTGTTTTTAGAGAAACTGATTTTTATGATGAGCCGGAAGAGTGGGCTTACGCATGGCAATCTTCGAATTCGACTCGGCCTAAAGGTCTTGACCTGTAAAAAAAAAAAGGCAGATATTGGGTGTGGACCTGAGGAATGCCCCTTCAACAATCAAGTCAAAGATTGGGAAGGAATTGATAAAGAATAGAGCTTTAAAGATTGCAACTTTGAGAATAAGGAAATCTGGCAGCACTATTGCCTAAGAATATGCTTTGACGATATGAATTCTTGTTATGCCTTGAATCATGTGCTAGAAATGATAGTGGTGTCTATTTACAGCCAGAGTAACTCAAGGGTAAGATGGTCATTTGATAACTTTTCTTCATTCTGACCTATTTAGATCTCTTTTACTAACTCAAACAAATGTGTGAGTTTCTTAACTTGTCTTGCCTGGGCCCCTTGCTATGGTGAATGGTGATGAGGCATAGGGCCCATATTTTTCCAAATCATGCAACCCCTCACATTTCACCTGTATGCATTTTGAGGTGGGTAGAAGGGATATGAAATTAGTATCATACCTATGGTGTGTTTTGAGGTGTTGAACTTGCTCATCATTTTTTCTCTTTGGTTAAAGACAGGAAAGAAGGGTCGGGCCAAAGGACACCCCACTCAAGGATGACCTGAGCCATTAACGGGCAAATGCACATAAGGAACATTTGCCGACAGGATGCCTAGCTCAAGGCCGCCTGTAGCCCCTTGGGGCTAAAGGTTTATTTAGAGTGTTGGGTGGGAGGATGCCCAACTTAAGGATGACCTTAGACCCTTGAGGCAAGAGGTGTATATGATGCGTTCGGTGATAGAACGCCCTGCTCAAGGATGGCCCTAAAGGTACAAAAGGAGCGAGAGGATTGGGCGAGAGAATGCCCAGCTTTAGGATGACCTTAGCCTCTTGGTGCTAAAGGTGCATAAGAAGCGTTGGGCGAGAGGATGCCCTACTCAAAGATAGCCTTAAGGGCATCAAAGGAGTGATGGGCTAGAGGATGGCCCGCTTAAAGATGACCTTGAATGTGCGAAAGGAGCGATGGGCGAAAGGAGCGATGGGCGAGAGAACGCCTCACTCAAAAACGACCTTAAAGGCACGAAAAGAGCGATGAGTGAGGAGACGCCCAACTTAAGGATGACCTTAAGGGCGTAAGAAGCAATGGGCGAGAAGACACCCAGCTCAAGGATGACATTAAAGGTACAGGGACTAATGGGAGAGAGGACGCCTAACTCAAGGAGTGTTAGGCGAGTATAGGCCCAACCTAAGTACGACCTTAGCCGGTTAGTCCAAAGGTGCGGTGGAGCGACCAGCCCAGGGCCATACTTAGCGATCCTTAACCCTTGGGATCTAAAGGTGCAATGACCAACCTAGGGATTGTGCTTAGCAACCCTCAACTTCTTGGGGACTAAAGGTGTAACGACCAACTTAGGGCTGTGCTTAGGGACCCTTTACTCATTGGGGGCTAAAGGTGTAATGGCCGGCCTAGGGTCGTGCTTAGTGATGCTCAGCCCCTTGGGGGCTAAAGGTATGTCAAGAGTGTTGGGCAAGAGGACACGCCGCTCAAGCACGACCTTAAAGGCCTGAAAGGAGAGATAAGCGAGAAGACGCCTAACTTAAGGACGGCCTTAAAGGCACAAGAAGCAATAGGCAAGAGGACTTCCAGCTTAAGGACGACCTTAAAGGCCAAGGAGCGATGGGCGAGAGGATGCCCAACTCAAGGAGCATTGGGCAAGTGGAAGCCCAACTTAAGGACGACCATAGCCCTTTAGGCTAAAGGCGCGGTGCAGTGAGACCGGTCTGGGGCCGTGGTTGGTTATCCTTAATCCCTGGGGGCTAAAGGTGTAGTGCCGACTTAGGGCCGTTCTTAGCGACCCTCAATCCCTAGAAGGCTAAAGGTATAGCGAACGACCTAGGGTCATACTTAGTGACCCTTAGCCCCTTAGGGGCTAAAAGGTGTGTGTGGAGCATTGGGTAAGAGGATGCCCCGCTCAAGGATAGCCTTAAAGGCACTCAAGGAGTAATGGGTGAGAGGACGCCCAGCTCAAGGAGCATTGGGCAAGAGGACGCCTCGCTTAAGGATGGCCTTAAAGGCACGAAAGGAGCGATGAGCGCGAAGACACCCAGCTCATAGGCGGCCTTAAGGAGCAAGGAGAGATGGGCAATAGGACGCATAACTCAAGGAGTATGGGGTGATTAGAGGCCTAATTCAAGGACAACCTTAGGTCCTTAGGCCAAAGGCATGGTGTAGCGACCGGCCTAGGACCATGCTTAACGATCCGTAGTTCCATAGAGTTAAAGGTGTAATATCAGTCTAGAGCGGTGGTTAGCAATTCCTAGCCCCTTAGGGCCTGATGCTGTGTAAGGAGTATTAGGGGCAGGATGCCCCACACAAGGACGACCTTGAAGGCATGGAAGGAATGATGGACGAGAGGACGCCCAACTCAAGCAGCGTTGGACTAGAGGACTCCTGGTTCAAGGACGACCTTAGCCATTTGGGCTAAAGGCATGGTGCAGTGACCATCCTAGGACCTTGCTTAGCGATCCCTAGCCCCGGGGTGCTACAGGTGTAACGAACGATGTAGGGAGGTGGTTAGCAATCCTTATAACCTTGGGGGCTAAAGGTGAGTAAGGAGTGTTAGGAGGGAGGACACTCGCTCAAAGGCAGGCTTAGCCCCTTGGGGTTAAAGGCACATAAGAAGCATTGGGCGAGAAGACGCCCTGCTCGAGGATGGCCTTAGAAGTGCAATGAGTGGTGGGCAAGAGGACAGTTAGGAATTTTGGGCGCATAGAGATCCAACTCAAGGACAACCTTAGCCCCTCAGGCCAGAGGCATAGTGCAGCGATCGGCCAAAGACTGTGCTTAGCGATCCTTAGCCCTAGCGAGCTAAAGGTGTAACGACTAGTCTAGGGCGATGCTTAGAAATCCTTAACCCCTTGGGGGCTAAAGGTGTGTAAGGAGCATTGGACGAGAGGACACACCACTCAAGGACAACCTTAAAGGCGTGGAAGGGGCGATGAGCACACTACTAGAAATTGGATTTTTAACGGCCAAACATAAAATTCATTGTTAAATATTCTTAATAACGACAAAAGTGATTTTTTGTCGTTTAATTATATCAAAAAATCATCATTAGATAACGAACAAAAAAGTAGGTCATTATTATGTTTATAATATCCGGCGTTATTATCAACGAGAGGGAAATTACATAAAGTGGGGAGAGGAGATATATATGAAAATCAAAAAATTAAAGTACAGTTTCCCTCCTAAGTTAAAATTATTGGAGGGTAGAAATTGATCTACATATATATATATATATATATATATAGATAGATAGATAGATATAGATATATATATATATATATGTGCACGTACATATATATATATATATGTATATGTATACATATATATATATATATATATAATTGAAAAACAATTGAAAAGAAATGCTAAACCTTCTATATATGAAAAAAAAAAGAATAGAATTGCTGAATCATTAATGTTCTGCTCAGTGCATGCTCGCTCCACTCAACACAGACGTTGAACCCACGAAACCCTAGTTGCGAAGAACATGCATTC
>NCQT01143140.1:1375-12860 GCA_002740465.1 Stenocereus thurberi | reverse complement strand
AATCCTTTGCATTGACTTGGATTATAGGGGTTGGTCCACATCATATAATTCCCCATATTGGATTTTCAGGGTTTTACATACGACCCCACTTAAGAAAGTTTCGTCCCTGAAACTTCAATAAACTGTGGCAATGTTATCATTACGTAAATGAATTTCTAGGGTTTTACAGACACCTTTTGAAGCAATTCATACTGGTAGGGACGTCGAATGAGTAAATTGAATATGCTTCAAAAGGGTTTTCGAAAGGCGCGGAGCAATCCCTAGTGTGAGTACCCATCCTGACTCCTATCTGGAACTAAGGTTCTATATTCGATGGTGAATATACGATGATGTGATGGAGTGTATCCCATCACCGTCCGTAATCACTAGCAGCCTCTTCTGATCAATACAGAAAATGAAAAATTAATCATGCTAACATACATCTATGCAACCCATTAGAATCATTCACATAATAATGGAAACGGTGTAAACTTTAGTCCAATGCAAACAAAAGTGAAGTAAATAAGTTACAGCAGACATGGACTATCTAAATATTACATCTTTGGTAATCTAAGATCAAAAAAGGAAAAGAGTAGAAGAGTATGAAAACATAGAGTTTTTGTACTCAGCATAGCCCACCTAATTTACCTGGGAACTCAGCAGAGTGACGTATTTTTAATGGTTAACCCGATACTCTATCTCCACATAGCATTTATCTCCTAAATTTTGATGCTTTCCTCTCTAATATTTTAATTCGTTTTGATGCTTCTAACTGATTTGAGGCCTCTAACTGATACCTAATCCATGCTAATTCGATCCCTCTAACCCCTAGGAGTAGCCCCTTATTCGTAGTAGTTAAGGCGATGGTCTCAATCGGTTTTGAAATGGGAGACCTAATTCTAGTCCTATCAAGGATAATCAAAATTTGTACATTAATTCAGCTAGGACCCAGACTAATTAGTCTGGGCAAACTCATCAGCATAGAATTCTACATAATTAATCTTATTTAGGTGGAAAAGGACTAAGAGGGAGGGACCTCGACTGGGTTTGCATTTAGAGGACCCGACCCAATTTCTGAAAGTAGGAACCTGCCCGGATTCTTAGGCTGACTTGCAAATAACCCAATTTGGTTTAGCCATAACGTTTATGTCCAACCTCCTTTTTGAGTGATTCTTTGTTTTCTTGAAAGCTTATAGAGTCTAATTTCTAATAAAACCAATGAGTGTAGAATAATATATCAGCAAAATAGTGAACATGCGTCATTTTCAGTACAAGTCCAAATATTAGACTTATATTTTTCCATTGCCTATCAGACTTTGGTGCATAATATATTTTTAGAAATCTTATACAAGGAAGAATGTTGATACTTGAACTCAATAATTTTATACTCCCTAGAGTGGATCTCAACTGAACGCCGAACATTGTTAATGTGGGCCTATTTGGGCTTCTTGGGCTCTGTTGGCATTTTGGAGTCGAATTCGAGGATTACTCTGCTGCGTGTCAAGTACACAAGTTGGGGTATAATTTTCGTCATTGGATAATTAAAAATAAAATGCCATTTTTAGGTGTCAATAGTAAAAGCTTGGGCCAACTCGCCTATTATGACTGATCCTAACTGGTGTTATTATGTTTGCTATTATAGGCTTGTTCGGTGAGGTTATACGACCCTTTGGGGATTGCTATTGTGTTGTAAAACATATGATGAGAACTATTAGGATTAAAGTTAAAGTTAATTAACTCTTATAACTAGAATGTTGGGAACCAATGGAAAATCCCAAACAAGGCTCCAGCCCAATCAAAGGCCCTAAATCAACTTAAAAAACACTATAGCTAGTTCAAGGGAAAGACTAGAAGCCCTTAGTTCTAAAAATAGGGGGAAGAACTCCTAGCAATATGGATGAGACAAATCCACTAACAGGCACAGATCTCACCAACTTGTTGCTTCTAGAGCTTTTGTAAAAACAAGGGAACAGATGCAATAATAAACCAAACATCTCTAGAAGATGACCAAATAAAAGAGAAAAAGACAATGGAGGATAACTCCTAGATGCTCAAGAGACTTATTAGCATTTAAATATTGAATTTGAGGCATAAAGAAGCTATTCGATGCTCTACAGTGTCCAAACGATTGACCGTTGGTGGGCTACCATTAGGGAAAGACAGTATGAGCCTAGGTTTTGTTGGAATAACTTTAAAGAACTACTCAAAGATTGCTTTCTACCCCTTGTCCCTTTAAAAAGCCAAGGAGAATGAATTTATAAAACTACAACAAGGGAAGATGAGTGTACCAGAGTATGCTTCTATGTTTATGGAGCTCCCTTGATTCGCCCTACCTAGTGTGGCAGATGAGAAGTTGACAATAAACTATTTTGAGGTAGTGCTTAACCCAAATATTAAAGAAAAGATGCCAATGTGGTAGTATACATCCTATGAGGATATGTATGACATAACTGTCAAAGTGCAAATGGCAATTAAGAAGAAAAATTAGTTCTATAATAAACATGGAAATGAAAGAAATGAGGACCAAAGGGAAAATTACAACCTCCAGAATTAGTATAAAAGCCATCAGAGGGCTATTATAACAATAATAGCAGGTTACATAAGAGGTAGTATAATGGCAATTGGTCTGGAATAATCTGCAATCTTATGGGAAGCCTGGAGATTATTCTTATGAATGTCATACTAAGAAGGGATGCTATTGTTGTGGAAGCCTTTAGCATCAGATAAGGAATAGCCCGTACCCGCCATCCTCTAATGACCAGAAGCATGGAGGACAGCGACAACACAACTAAAACAAGGGTGTACAATAGGAAAATCAGAATAATCAAGCCCGAGCACCTCAATAGAGTAAGCAGGGGCCTCCCAACCCACTGCCTCATAATATTGGAGGTAGAGTTTATGTGACGCAGAGCCAAAAAGTTGAAGATGCTCCTAATATGGTGACGAGTACCTTTTCTATCAAAAGTCATTCAATTGATGTCTTATTTGACTTTAATACTACCCATTGTTTTGTATTTGCTAAGCTAGTTAATACTTGAGGGCTAGACCCAGTATGTAAGCACCCTATTACCTATGGCTCTTCTTGATGTGAAGGTAATGAAGTGTGAAGAGTTATATAGAGATTACCTTAAGATTGACAGTCAAGAGTTTTTAGCCCACCTGTACAAATTTGGGTTGACTAATTTTGATGCAATTTTAGGTATGGAGTGGTTATCGACATGTCATCCATAAATAAATTATCCTAAACAAAAGAATACCCTAAGGGGACCTAAGGGAGAGAAGGTAGTTCATAAGGGGAAAGTCTTGAAGCATGTAATGGGACTTGTCACAACAACAAAAGCCCAAAGGCTATTATAGTGCGGTTGCAAGGGGTCCATATGCAATGTGATAGATACGAACACTTCTAAATCATCTCTAGAAGATATCCCGGTAGTTAAGGAGTTTCCTGATGTTTCCTCTAAGGAGGTCCTAGGTATTCCACCAGTTAGGGAGATAGGATTATGCATTAAGGTGCCAAAAGTAACTCCTATCTCTAAAGCCCCTTACAGGATGACCTAACAAAACTTAAAGAATTGAAGGTCCAGGTTGATGAGTTATTAGAAAGGGGTTACATTAGGCCAAGTATTTCTCCATATGAGGCACAGAGCAGCTGTGAAAACAAAGGATGGAACCTTGAGGTTATGCACCAATTATAAAGAACTTAACAAGATACTATCAAGAATTGCTATCCCTTGCCGCAAATTAATGACCTCTTTGACCAGTTGAAAGGAGGTGAGGCATTTTCCAAGATAGATCTTTAATTTAGTTATCATTAACTCTACATTAATGATAAAGGCATAACCAAGACTACATTTTGAACTCGTCACAGGCATTATGAGTATGTAGTAATGCCTTTTGGACTCATCAATGCTCCAGCTACTTTTATGGACCTTATGAATAGAGTCGTTAAACCTTACTTGGGCCAATTCATAGTGGTGTTTGTAGATGACATATTGGTTTACTATAGGACATCGAAGGATTATACCCTTTAGTTAAGAATAGTCCTAGAAGTGCTAAGGAAAAATGAATTGTATGCCAAGCTGAAGAAAAGTAAGTTTCGGCAAGGAAAAGTAGCATTTTTAGGGCATTTAATGTCAAGAAAAGAAACCTTTGTAAATCCTCAAAAGATAGGCTAGTCCCAATAATGCAATTGAAGTGAGGAGTTTTCTGGGGTTGGCAGGGTGTTATTGCAAATTTTTTCAAGACTTCTCCAAGGTTACAACACCTCTCACTAACCTAAAAAGGAAGAGCACTAAGTACGAGTCAACCAACAAGTGTGAAAAAGCCTCTTAAGAGATTGAGGGGAGATAACTAGTGCATCTCTGTTGGCATTACCCACTAGCAATGAGGATTTTATGGTATATATTGATGCATCTAAAAATAGGTTAGGTTTTGTACTGATATGAAGCAATCGTGTCGTAGCTTATGCCAGTGAACTATCTAACCCATGACTTAGAGCTGGCAGTTGTGGTATTTGCGTTAAAAATTTGGAAATGTTATTTGTGCGGGTTGCAGTGTAAGATTTTTACTGACCAACAAAGCCTAAAATATCTATTTTCACGAAAGGACCTGAACTTAAGGTAGACACAATGGTTGAGATTTCTTAAAGATTCTGATATAAACTTCCAATACCACCCAGGGAAGGTAAATATAGTAGCTGATACGTTAAGTCACAGGCCATACCCGACACTTAACTACCTATTGGCATTATCTAGAGACATATGCGAGGATTTCATGAAGTTGGAGCTTAGTATGGTGACAAGGAGGGACAAACCCATGCTCTATGCAATGGAAGTGTAACCTACCCTTATCGAGGAAATTCAGGCAGCTCAAGGCACCAACCTGCAACTAGATAGGATCATGGCTAAAGTGCTAGTAGGTAGTAGGAAGGACACCTGAATTCATAATTCACCAAGATGGAACATTAAGATTTCAAAACCAAGCATGTGTTCTAGCTGTGGAGGAGCTTAAGAAGAAGATTCTAAACCAGAGACATAACACTCTATACTTTGTGCATCCTACGAGAAGCAAGTTGTATAAGGACCTGAAATAAATGTTTTAGTAGAGTAACATAAAGTAAGAAGTTATCGACTACATGGCCAAGTGTTTCACCTGTCAATGGATGAAAATGGAACACCAAAGGCTTGCGGGACTCCTACAGCCGTTAAAGGCTCTTGAATAGAAATGGGATTCAGTTTTCATAGATTTTGTGGTAGATTTACCACCCATATACAGAAAGAATTATGCAATTTAGGTAATTGTAGATCCACTATAAAGACTACCTATTTTATAGCAATGAGGAACATACGGACATTAGATCAATTAGGACATGCCTATTTAAAGGAGATTGTTCGACCATATGGGGTACTTAGCTCCACAATTTTTGATCAAGATATTAGATTTCATTCTGGCTTTTAGTAAAAGTTACAAGAGGCATTTGGGACCCTGCATTTTAACACAACCTTCCATGTAACCATAGATGGCCAAACTAAGTGAACAGTCTAAACTTTACAAGACATGTTATAAGATTGTGTCCAAGATTTTAGGAAGGCATAGGATGAACTACTAACTTTACTCAAGTTTTTCTACAAAAGTAGTTACCATTCCAGTATAGAGATGACTCCTTATGAAGTGTTGTATGGTAGGTGATGTAGAACACCACTATGTTTGCAAGAGATTGATGACACCTTGATCATTGGATGCGATTTGATTCAAGCTATTACTCAGACGATCAGAGTGATCCAAGAATGAATGAAAGTAACCTAGAGTTGTCCAAAGAGTTATGCTAATAGAAGGTGTAGACCACTAGAATTTAAAGTGGGAGACCAAGTTTTTCTTAAAGTATCACAACTAAGGGCATCATGAGATTTGGCATAGTAGCCAAGTTTAGCCCGAGGTACATTAGGCCATATTCTATCAATCAATGAGTTGGGGAAGTGGTCTATTGATTGGAACTGCTATAAGAGTTACCAAGGGTGTATAATATTTTTCGTGTATCACAGCTATGCAAGTACATTCCTGATCTCTCCCACATCATCAAATTAGAACCTGTACAACTCCACGAAGACTCATCCTATGAGGATTAGCCAATTCAAATCTTGAATCAAGGGCAAAAGCAACTCTACAAGAATCACTTGTAAAAGTCATTTGAGCTAATCATGCAGTATGAAAAACTACGTGGGAACCAAAACCATAAATGCGATCTAAGCACCATCACTTGGTTAACCAATTAGGTGATGGTGAAGTTTTAAGGATAAAACTTTCTTTAAGAATGGTAGATTGTAAATCCTCTAAGAATTAGGTTACTATTCTTTAGGTTATATACATTATTTTATGGGATTTTGGACCGTTTTAGAATGGTTGAGCTCATACAATAATTACAGTTTTTTTAGATAATTTAATGGCTTAATTTAGGGGCTAATTTAAGTCAATCTAAGCCAAAATAATATTATTTTTTATTCTTTTTCTTACCAAAAATTTCAAAATTCAAACAATTACATTCAAACAAATATGCATTTATTCTCAACGAAGATAAAATCCCTAAGCCGTTTTAATTTCAGGGGGAAAAAAATTCATCTCCTTCACAAACTCATCTTCTTCTCATTCCTTCTCCTTCTCCAAGTCTTTTTCCGCGTCCTAGGGCTGTCATATTAACCCTAGCCTCCTCCTCAAATCACCATCTCTCTCTCTCTCTCTCTCTCTCTCTGTCTGTCTCTCTCTCTTCTCTTCCCTCTCTCACTCTCTCTCCGCCATGAAACACCACTATAACCCAAATAGTTCTATCGTCGCTGACCATCGCTCTTGTGCACCACCAAACCTCGCAGTCGGTAACCACAGGGAGGAAAGCCTCGATTGTTGTTTTTTATTTGCTCTTCATGATTTTCTCTCTCCCTCACCAACTCTCTCTCTCTCTCTCTGGGTATAGCACCACAGCGGCCACCACCACCACCCTGTGCCATTGTTACTGCCGGCGCCCAGTTTCCCAACCACTGCCACCTGACCTAGCCTAGTCACCCCCCTCTCCCTCTTATTGGTTGAGTATGGCTAGGGTTTCACAAAATTCCTAACCCCAATTTTATTCTCATATATAGATTGTATATTTTGAGTAATAAATCTGATTTTTGATTTTAAAATTTATAATAAAATCATATTGTTTTATTTCTTTAATTTTCACATTCCCTTGTGAGATCCATCCGAGCCTCCTCCTTTTCTCTATAAGTTTGAAGGTATATTTTCATTCTTTAACTTCATATTTTTCTATCTTGGTTTGAATTAGTGTGATTAATTGGTGATCGGTATGAGGTAGGGATCAACATGATGCGTGCTTGAGGTTATGAATGATGGACTGATGGTGTTTTAAGGAAAAACGTAGGAAGTATTTTTACTGTTACCAATCAAAACAGAGGGTGAATTTGAAAATTCACGAATAATTATTGACTTGCCGAAAAATTAATAAAATTTTAGGCTTGATAGCTCTTGAAGTCCTCTATCGCATGAGTTTTGAATAGTATTAATCTACACTGTTTTGGGATATTTTGGGAACTTTGTTAAATTTGGGCTAGTTATTATAGGAATTTGCTAATTCACTTAAAATAATAGTTAAAGTAAACACTTAGAGCTTTCCTGAATGGGTTTGAACTCCCAAATCCGATCTCTATATATTAGGTTATGGTCTCTAAAACTTGGACCCACAATCTATCGCTAACCTGAAAAAGGTTTAATAAAAACTAAAATTCCAGAAATTAACGAAAGCTGTTCTGAGGAGGGTAATACGTTATTTGGGCATAAATATAGTCCTTGAGGTGAAGTATCAGTCCTAGTCCATCTAAGTTTGATTGTGGGCTGCGCGTAAGTATTAATAAGAGTGTTTCAGACTTGTATAGGCCTAAGTTAAGAAGTCAAGCTCAAGTTTGGGCACTGTGCCTCGCCAGGTAACAATCGTACTTTAACTCCCCTGAATGTCCTTCCAAAATGTGGTTTATGTGAGTGTACCTTATATTTTATTTTGAAGTGACGTTCGGGGGACCTTATTTAAACTAATATGTTGTTTGGGTGTTTTACTATTCCTATTTGAAGCTTCACATGGAATTCAACGGGTTGCTATTCATAAGTATTTGTAAATTATGTTGGACCTTTATTATGTTGGGATGGGCTATAAGAACATTTGAGCTAATGACCATATTCTTATGATATTAATAATCTAAGTGGGAGAACAAGACAAAAGATTGGAGTTTTGCTCCTGATAGTAAGTAAGAAATTGTAGTCACTCCCAGGTAATTGTATGCATGGTTAACAGCTACTTGCCATCTGGTTGATGTGCATAGGCCACTGCCTAACTGATAGTACGCATGAATTGGATATGTGGTTACAACTAAATTGATTGCAAACCATGAGACCTTGTGCGGTTACGCACCTTCCTTTAAGCATGAGCTAAGAGAGACATGAATGAACTTATAGTGTGGGTCTAGTTGGTTGAAAAATGTTTACGAAATTATTTGAGTTATCTTCCGTCTCACCCCTAAAATTGTGTGAAATGAATTTGAATTATGTTTTGATCATTTAGAGTGGTTGTTACTGACTTCCGTCTCACTTTTCTAAATGTTTTGATGTGATGATCATGAACATGGGGATGAGGCTCAAGTTTAGAAGTGAGTCTCGTTCATCACTTAGCACTTAGGAATATACATTTTAAATTAATTTTCAAATTTTGACTACTTTGTCTTTTGAATGTTATTCAATGTCTTTGACTTTTGGTTTTGCTTTAGTAATGAATTCTTGATGGTAAATTTTGTGATACTTAATCTTGTGTTTCCTTATAGGAAATACGACAGTAGCATCCTACTAGGATGTCCACTGCCATTAAGGTTTAAATATTAGTAATTAAATAAATTAAAATTTTTGAGATGTTACATCGTCATTATTGTCGGTAGAAGTAATAGAGGACACTATAAAGGGTTTTGTTGTTCATTGCTTTTATAGCTTGATGACTGCCGCAATATATATAATCAAAGGTTAAATATAGAAGAGCATTTGGTGGGGACGCTTCAACAATGGAAAAATGCTCTTGTTGTATCACAACATCTTTATAAGAGCATTAGCAATGCTATTTCCTAAAGTCGAAGATTTAAGATTACCACATCATCACAACAATTATGCCTCTCAGGACTTCATCTACTCCGTTTCTGTGAAATAGTGGATAGTTTACAGTTTTTAAGTTTAAAGTCAATCGAAATCAATCTCCCTGTAATTTTACAATTTAGGGTAAGACTACTATATTAGACCCTCTTTACCCTGCTCACTGAAGGAATTTTTGGGATATTGGATTTAGATTTTGATTTGGACATCATAATAGCAATTCTTAATTTAAACGTTGTAAAGCTCACTCATATAATGCAAGTATTCAAGTACAATATCTTGATGTTTCTTTGCAACATAATCCACATGTCATATAGCTTTTACTTTTTTCTTATATTCTCAATTTATTTTCATATAACATTTTTGGGTATTAGTTTTCTAGAAAATATTTTTGTTGTTTAATTTTAATTATTGTTACAATAATATTTTTTCCAGGTGATAATAAGAGATTTTTTTTTTTAGATTACTACTAATTAATCTATACATATACAATAAATTTTGGTACATGATCATCCTGTCCTGTCTTAATTACGATTGCCTAGATATGATAATAATCATTAGTATTTGAATAAAAATTGTTCGCTTGCTCAAAATGTCAAAAGCCCTAGCCACGGGCTCAAAACGGGAGGAGAGAGAAAAGAGGTGTCACATCACTGCGAGATTGTCAGCCTATCGTCTATGGCCTTTCGAAGGATGCGTCAAATCCCAATCAGATTTAAAAGTTGTGGAAACGCTGTTTTAGGATATTAGACTTATAGGTTAAACGCGCACCTCTCAGGTTTCGGAATGCTCGCATGGGTATTTTACATTAAGCGCCCGTTTAAAGTATCATTGGGATTTGAGAAGGTTTCTAACGCTAAATTCTCACCTGATAACTTCAACGCCGCCTCTCAGGTTTTGGAATGCTGGCATGAGTTTCTAGCTTTACATTGAATTAGTTATTTACTTTCTTTATGATATTGAAGTGGTTGATTAATCATCTCATGAAACTTTAGGTGACGTTGGGTTACATGTAATGTAATTAGTTTATAATACAATCGATAATTTAATGCAATGAGAACGAAGTGTAATGCACTAGTCACAATTGCATTACCATGTTTGATTGTTTACAAACTAATTGCACCAGGTAGTATAATGACCATTCCATTGCCAAGTTTGGTTCACATTCAACATAATGAAATTACAGTTTGCATCCAATCTCCTTGTGACTTTTTGGAAAGGACAATTGAATAAAAATTCATTTTTTCTATAATCTGATGCTATCACTAGTAATTATACGTATACCACTCAAGTAAATATGAATTTGGTGTCAAATTAAATCTCAACTTCAGTGCAGTTGAAATTGAACAAGCTAATAATTCTTATTAACACTACTAGAAATTTGTTTAATTACGACTACCCATTTACGATGGATGATAAAAACCGTCGTAATTAGTGTGTTTTTAAGAGGGAATATAAATTCCGTCTTTAATACTTTGGTACTTAGGACAGTTTAATTTTTCTGTCTTAAATAGTATATAAAATCCGTCCTAAATATTAAAAATAATGCGAGAAGTATGAGCCGGCCTTTTTTTACTGAAAATTGAAGTAAGCGCTAGAAAATTAAAGGAAAAAGAAAAACTTAAGAGCCCTTTTGTTCCAGAAGCCGCGATAAGCTAGGCAGTTGACTTCTTGGTATGAAGCTTCCCCTTCTCTTCATTTCTGAAACCCTAGAGATGTCCTCCATGGCTAAACCTTAGAATGGCAATTTCTTGCTAATTACATTGGAGATTTGCTCGTTTTACTGGTCGCCATTGCCACCATTTCTGCCGCTGCCGAAGCTCGAACCTCGTCTAGGCCCCGTCTCTCTTTCCTGTGCGCTTCTACTCATGCTCTGTCACCGTTCATCCCCGTCCATCTCTTATATCGACGCTATTCAGGTGGGTGATTATTCATTTTTCAATTCCAATTTTGTAAAACCCTCACTCGCATCACTCCCTCTGCGTGAGTTCTTGTCTTCGTGGTCCTCATTTTTAGTGATTTGATGAAAAAGTGCTCTTTCTGCTGAATCCGCATCTGGGTCACTCATTCATGTTGCTGGAGATTGCTCATTCAACCGTTATTAAGAAGGTTTCTTCAACAAATCCAAGTAACCGAACTAGGGCTTCCATTGATTTGCTGTTAGTAGGGTTTGTTCAACCTTTTACCCTGCTTTTCATATATGGAAGGCAAAATTGCATCCTGTATAACTTTTTTTTGCACAGTTTTATAAATGAGCTATGTTGTAACTATGCCTAAATTGCTGAGTTACTGAGAAATACCAAAGATTTCTAAGGGATTTGGCCAGAAAATA
>NCQT01143118.1:0-10666 GCA_002740465.1 Stenocereus thurberi | reverse complement strand
TTGCATTTTAGGCTTTTATAGTTTTATTAAATAGTTTTTGTATTTTCTTGGTATTGTTATTAAAAGCATGCATTCACTAACACCAAAAAAAAAAAAAAAACCACAAAAAACACAAAAAAAGGAAAGAAAAAAGAACAAAAATCCTCTGATGATGATCTTTATAGACTAAGTAGACTTCTTTAGTTTAGATTGATGCTTTGATTTGCCCAATTGTTCATAAAAGTGTTTGAGAATGAGTTTGTGAAAATGAGCTTCATGGTCTGACCATATGTTGAGTGCGAATTGATTACCCCATGACTCTTTACATGAATGTTGGCATGTGTCTACTAATGAGCTAGGTATGGCATTGGAAGATGTGCCATGAGGCTTTGAGCTTTTAAAGACTAATTTATTAATTTAGTCTCTTGTCAATTCATGAGCGACTCTTCCCTGACATTATTTTTCTGGAACTTGCTTTGATTCTTATTCAAGATCGCATTTCGCATATTGCATTTAGGCAACATGATTAAGGCATTCTTTGACTTATTAACCCAAAAGACCAAATAGCCATACTTGTTCTGCAATATATGTCCTTTGCTAGTCCCTTTGAGCCTATATCTGTTTTTATTGATTTGAAGCTTTGTACGTAGCCTTTGGCCAAACATTTATCTAACCCTTAGGCCAAGACTATATGTACATTTCAATTAGGAGTTAGTAAGGTGTATTGAGATTCTTTTTAGTGGATTTGGTTGGTTGTTTGGTGAAGGGATTTGTGTTCTTGTGTTATATATAAGAAATCCCTTATCTTATTATACAAAGATTAGAGAAGAGTTGAAATTCAAAGTTTGATATGGATTTCCTTGGCCAACTCTTTTGAAGGGAAAAAAAAAACCAAAACAAAAAAAAAACCAAAAAAGGAGCAAAAAAAGAAGGAATAAAAAGAGTGTTGGCCTTATTTGGATTGTAAAAAGTACCTATGACTTTTAACTCTTTTTTTGTTCACTTAGGGATGTATTTTGTAGTTGGATTGTATTGGTCCAAGGAGAGTGTTGTATGAGCATGTTGGAAACATTTAGCTCTTGGTCTATGGCTTCTAACTCCATATTTCCAAAAACATTCGTTCCCCTCTTACCTTTTACCATGGCCCCGTTACAACCTCATAAAGTCCTCATGATTGTCCAATGTGTATTGCATACTAGTGATGGTGAATTTGAGAGCTTTATCAAGCTTATGGTAGATTTGAGTCTATGGGATGAGAATTAAGGGAACCTTCTTGCATTTTCAAACACATGAGTAATGAGTGTCATATGATTATAGTAAGGTTCTACCGGCATCACTGGCTCCATTTGTTTTCTATGTTGATGTGATTGTATTTTGATGATTCAGGAGGTTGACTCAAGCTCCACATTGTGGTCTGTTAACCGATTTCAAAAACTTCATTTCCTAGTATGTTTGGCAAATAATTTTTTTTATACTTTTGGGCTAATTTTGGATTGGCTTTGCTATTCAGTTGCTACCAATGTCTATCCTGAGGAGGTTGTGAATGATTTTTGGTCTTAGTGTTACTTAGGGAGAAAAAACGATTTAAGAATGAGGGTATTTGATAATTGCTTAACGTGTACATCATTTTAAGATCATTTTACTGCATTTTTAGGTAGCATTATGTGTTTTATGTCATAATTTATACTCCTATTTTTGTTTTATGCTTAGTTATGGTTCTTTGATGGTATTTGCAGGATTTTTAACCATTTAACCCAACATTTGATCCTTATTTGAGTGTATGTTTACCCCTAATGAATGCTCCTGAGTTGCTATGCCCATGGAGCAAGAGAAGAGTAGAAGAATTTGAATCCAGCCAAGACCACGGTCCAACCGTGTTGGTTGCCACGGATCGTGGTAAGCTTGTAATTGCTAGCCTCTTCATCTTCCTTTGTTGTATGGCTGAGGATGCTCCGTTTACTACTGAAAAGGCATGTTCGAACACAGAAAATAAGAGAATTTTCAGTAACCATAACATACTCTCACATCTCTCTTTTAGTTTAGTTTAGTTTTAGTTTAGTTTTTGAGGTTTGAAGGGAGAAGCTTTGTTCTTGGAGGCTTAAAGATTATTGCACAATTCAAAGGCTACCATTGTTGTAAAGTTTTCCTTCCTTCCTTTGAATTTGTTCTTGAACTCTTGTCTTAGTTGAATTAGAAATATGAGTGAGTAGTTTTATCTAATATAGGGATTTGTTAGCCTTAGTATTGCAGTTGGATCCCTTATCTTTGAAATCTTATGCTTATTTTATGTTTGGAATGATTCATCTCTATCTTAAAATTGGAATGTTGTGAGTAGAATTTGGTCAATTTTATTTGCTTATGTTAGGTAGTTAAGTGAAGTACTGAAAGGTGAGACTCAGTACTCTTTCGTCTTTATAGAACTGGATTTAGCGAAGCTTGAGAGAGAATTGCTTGTTAAAAGGAGACTTAGCATTCATAGATCTTCAACCTAGACCAGATCAAAGACACATGAGGCAGTGCTAGTTGAATTTGTTTAGGCAATTTAGTTCGTTTCAAAAGAAATGATTATATTTAACTCGATTGTCATTCTTTGAATCATTCAAACCGTGAAAAGTGCATGCTTAATTCTATGATCTAACTCTTTACTTGGCGAATCAAATTCCTAGATGTTTTACATTAATTGAATTTCCAAATAGTTAATTAGTTTATTTAACCCGACTCATTGAAAGAATTGATCGCTTAGCAATTTCAATAGGTCATTGACTTGATAGATTACATTGGTCCCTGAGACAATCTTTTAATTTATACTATGACACATGTGCGCTTGCAAATGTGTCAAATGCCAACGCAAGCTAATACATGGAAAGCCCATGATCGCCTCATAACTTTAATGCCAACGCTTTAATACATGGCAACATCGCCCAAGCCCAATAATACAAGCAAATACTATGAATTTCATGAGCAAAACGACCATACTACTGCATAATGCAAGGAACCAAAGACTGCTCTCCAAAAACCTGCTGACAGGGGGCAACTTGACTGTTTCCTAAAGAGCGGGTCAAGGGCCTTTCATAAGGAAAAAGTAAAAGCCCACGAAGGCCCTCCCGATGATGAGTACTCTACAGAGGTTGTGGCCACTATAACGAGGGTTAGGCCGAGGCATCTCTCGTGTGATGTGGAAAGCATGAATACACGGAACACAACAAGTGATGACTGCCGAGAGAGGGACTTCAGTTAGCATCTCGGCCATGGCTTTTAATGGACTCAAGGGCCAATGCATTGCCACTCCGCATGATGACCTGTTGGTATTAGAATGAAACCGGTAGACATTAAAGTTCAGATGACATCGCAAATTGGGATTGCCTCAAAAGGCTCAATGACAACAGTAGAGATACCACTCCCTTGTCCACCCCATAATGGGATTTAGGGGATAGATCGTAAACCGAATTGGGATGATCTAACTTCCATTGTACTTTGGAGACAAAGCTAAATCCAGGAATTTAGAGGTTGATTTCTTCGAGGTTGACTTATTCAAGGTTGACGCACCGATAGTATACAATGCCATCATTGGGTGGAATAGCCTTCATAAGAATCCAATACAAGTTAGACGATGGAATCGTGGGAAAGTTTTTTAGGGACCAACGAATGACTCGTGAATGTTACCTGGTGAGCATCAAGCTGCTTGTGGCACAGGTACACCTAGGAAAACGCATAAGCTCCAAAAAGCCATGCACTAAGGAGCCGTCCCTTACTGAAGCCTTAGTTATCTACACCATGACTATGGAAGATTTAAGGTGAGCATGCCTACATCCCTCAAATGATACAGAAGTTGTGGCACTTGAAGATGGTTGATAAGATTGTTCTATAAGAATTAGTTGCGATATGGTGGATCGACGCGCCGACACTTGCTTGGACTCTTGATGGAGTACAAAGACGTATTCGCCTTTGGGCTTGAAGACATACCGGGCATAAGTCCCGTGATCATTTAGTTTAACTTGAACGTGGACTTAGCACACAAGCTTGTTGCATAGAAGAAGAGACACATGGGCGTTGAACCGTGTATAGCGGCGGAAGAAGTGTAAAGGCTGTTAAAAGCCGGATTCATCCGATAATTCCAGTACCCTGAATGGATTTCTAATGTGGTGCTTGTAAAGAATCTGAATAGAACTTGGCAAATGTGCATATATTTCACTAATCTTAACGAAAAGCGTGCCCCAAGGATAGCTGCCCACTCCCCAAAATCGAGAAGCGAGTCAATGCAATCGTGGGGCACGCCCTTATAAGCTTCATGGATGCCTTTTATCACTATCACGAGATCCCTCTCAGGCCCAATGACCAGGAAAATGCAACCTTCATCACGAACAGGAGATTGCATTGTTACAAGATAATGCCATTTGGATTGGAAAATACGAGCGTAGCATATCAGAGGCTGATAAACAAGGTGGTTGGGCCCCTCATAGGAATGAGCATGGAGGTCTATGTTGAAGACATGATTGTCAAGAGCTAGGAAGACACGCATCACTCAGTCGACTTTTGCAAGACATTTGTAATCCTCAGAAGCTATGATATGAAGCTTAAACCCAAAAGGTGCAATTTCGAGGTAAGGTAGGGAAAATTCTTAAGTTTCATGGTTAGCAGCCAAGGAATAGAAGCCAATCCCGACAAAAGCCAGGTCATCACTTATATGAAGCCACCCAGGACCATATAGGAAGTCCAACGACTCATGGGATGCATGGTAGTGCTTGCGACACTTTATGTCAAAATCTATGGATAAGTGCTAACCTTTCTTTCGCATAGTTAAGAGACGAGCTAATTTTGATAGGACTAGGAGGCGGACGTAACATTTCAGTCGGTTAAAGGGTACCTTGCACATCTATCCACAACAACACGCCCGGTATAGGGAGAACCCCTGTTCTTATACTTGGTCATTTCTGAGCAAGCGATGAGTGCAGCCATTGTAATAGAGTACGAAAGGAACCAAATTCCCCTATATTACATGAGCTATGTGCTAGCTGAGGCTGCATTTAACTATCTTCTAATCGAGAAATTTGCCTATACCCTAGTCCTCACAAGCAGAAAGCTTCGCTCTTATTTCGAGGCCTATAGGATAACAATTCTAACTAACCAACCCCTGAGAAATGTTCTTCAAAAACTAGATGCCTTAGGAAGGCTACTCAAGTGGGCGGTCTAATTGTCCCCATATGCAATAAAGCTTGAAGCTCGATGTGCAATCAAAGCTCAAGTGTGGCCGAAATTTTCACTGAAAGTACTCGCGCTGGCACGCCACCCATTTCTCCCCTTGATGCATGGAGCCTCGATGCTGACGATTGCTCCATAAAGGACGGCATCAAGTTGGATTAATCAGTGAAACACCATATGCGAGAGGTACCAGCATGCACTTAAGCTCATGTTCAAAGCCTCCAATATTGAATTCGAATATGAGGCTTTGATAGCAGGCCTCGAGATGTGCAAGATAGCAAGCGCTGGTATGGTTTGAGCATACTCAAAGTCTCCGCTGGTCGTGAGTTAAATCAATGAAGAGTATGAAACTAAGGTGGTCTATGTCCGGTGAGTCTGGGAAGTGACTGCGCAGCTGACCTACTTCGAGATCATTTAGATTCTGTGATTTAAAAATCACCAAGCTAACATGCTCTCTAGATTGGCCTGCTCCTCTATAAATGGCAAGCCAAAAAGAATACAGTAGGAAACAGTGTTAGAGAGAAGCATCGAGCCATTTGAGGTCATGTGGCTGGACAAAAGTTCCATATGATGGAGCCTATTATGGCAAATTTGAGTAATGAAGTGTTCCACTTGGATAGCAAAGAGGCTGAAGGAGTCAAGAAAAGAGCTAAATGGTTCATCCTATATGATGCGAAGCTGTACGAATGATCGTACACCCATCCACTGTTGAGGTGAGTTACACCAGGGATCAGAGAAAAGATTTTAGAGGAAATTCACAAAGGAGTATGTTGCTTCCACATCGATGGACCAACACTCACAATCATGGCTCTTTGAACCGAATACTACTGCCTTTCTTAAGAGAAGATGCCATGACCTTGGTTAAAAAATGTGAGAAATGTCAGAAATTTCCCCCATCTTGCGGTAGCGCTCGACCCAATTCACCCCAATCATAGCTCCTCTGCCATTTGCTAATGGGGTATGGATATCTTAGGACACTTCCCAAAGGCAACAGGGCAACGAGAGTGCCTAATGGTAGCTGTTAATTATTTCACTAAGTGGGTGAAGACCAAAGTTGTGGCGTCTACCACTGCAAGTGAAGTCAGGAAATTCATGTGCAAAACATCATTACATGGAATGGAGTGCCTGGAGTTATGATATTTGATAACAATCGACAGTTCAAAACTGACAAGGTAAAGGATTACCTTCAGGATTATGGGTGTTAAACTCACTTCACAACTGTTGCGCATCTACAAACCAACGAGAAGGGAGAGGTAGGGGTGGCAATTTCACCTGCACCCAATTGATATCTATTCCACCCGATCCAAAAAAGCGGGTGAAAACCCAAAATATATGGATGATGGATGGATAATGGATGATGGTTTGATGGATTGGATTGGATCCGAGCGATGCCCAATCTGACTCGCCACCCGATCCATCACCCGCTTAGCCAACCACTTATTTATCTCCTATTTACAATTAGTTTACTTTTTATTTTTGACCTTTAAATTTTACTCATTTTTAGACAATTATATTGTTAATTCTATGATTTTCGTCAAAACAAATAAGATGAATATGATATTTATTCGTTCTTTATACCTAAAATATCTTTTTTAAAAGCCAAACTTTTTTTTTTATATAAATTTGCCAACATATTACATATAAACTTTCATTACCTGATTATAATCCGATCCACCTGTTTTCACATGCGGATAGTGGATGGATGGATTGGATTAGATTTTTACGAATAATAAGTGGATTGGATAAAGCGGATTAAAGCGGATGATGGGTGCGGATGATGATTTACCCGATCCGAACCCGATCCATTACCACCTCTAGGTAGAGGCAAAGATCATCTTGAACAGCCTTCCAAAAAAGTTAGATGACACTAAAGTTAGTGGGCCAACAAACTCCCGAGCGTTTGTGGTCGATCCATACTACAAAAAAAATCATTATCGGACTCCATTCATGCCAGTGTATGGCTCATAACCTATCTTACCCATAGAAGTGGTCATTCACACACATCAGCTGACCACGTTTCAAACAGACTTCAACAACGCTGCACTCCGAGAAGCACTGGACCTTCTACCCTTGGTCCGAGGTGATACTTGCAAAAAGCTCTATACAAAATGCGACTCACCCGACTTTATAATAGACGGATAAAGGAACAGCCGTTGGTAGTAGGAGACTTGGTCTTATGGAAGACTGAGGCCGTTAAGCAGTCCCATGAACGTGGAAAACTCACATTAAACTCGGAGGGACCATATGCTGTAACGTAATAATTCCAGCCAGGAACGTACATGCTCTTAACGTTCACAAGTACACCAATCCTATGTACATAGAACAACAACAAAGTAAAGAAGTACTACACCTAGTTACGGAGAAAACACTAGCTGCGCCCCATTTTTTTCTTCCTTTTGCTAGCCAAAAAAGTTGTAGAAAGAACCTTGTATGGACATTTTACTGATCAATGAAAGTGGACGGTTTCCCACACTTTATTGCTTTTTGTCCATTTTGTTAAGTTGGGGGGCATATAAAGGGCTAGTCTGGTTCAGCCCAGTAGTAAGATAGTGAACTAAAATAGTTAAAACTTAACAAAAGCACAAAAGTCACAAGCTAAGATGTTAAGGAAAGTGAAAGTTCATTTAGTACACTAGCAGCAGAGGGTCGTGCCCTTACATAGGTAGAGTGGGGGCGGGGATATAGGAAAGGGGGAGGGGATGCTAGGACCCTGATCCTCAGGATCATTGTCCTCATCCTCAAGGCCCAGGTCTTCAGCTTCGGCATCGTCTCCATCCCAATTGAGTTACTTATGGTCGGTCGGATCTTTATGAATAGGCTCGTTATAATCAAATATGGCTCCTTATAATCAAAGATGATCTATTTTGGATCCTTATCGACCCGTCTCGCCTTATGTCGATCCTCGAGGTAGGGAACCCAAGCTTCGAAGTACGCTCATTGAGTTCTGAAATCAGGTGAGCACATCTCAAGCAGCTCCCGGAAGAAAGCAGTGCGCTCTTAGGTGCGCTGAAGATGTCCCTTTTGCTCGGTAAGCCCTTCCTTCTTTTAGGCGTTCGATTTTACTTCAGATAGCTCGGCTCTAAGATCAGCAATTTGCTGGCGGAGCTCTTTCTTAGTTTTCTCCTAACCCTTCTTTTCCTTCTCAAGATCTTGGTATTTTCCCCAATACTTGGCCGAAGAAGCCTCAGTCATGGCTTTCTCTTCCTAGAGGGTTTTCAACTAGTCCTTAAGTTCGGCCGGGGCAGACGTGGTCCTCAGAGCCTTTAGGGCCTGCACGAAAACGTGCAACAAACCTGAATCAGAAATGTAGTAAATTGACTAAGGAAGAGAAAACAAGGATAGAAAGCTACTGCAGTAATGATCACTTAATCCTCGGTGGCCAACTAGGCATCTGGGGTTAAGGAGGGAGTAAGATCCCTTAAGCGAGCTAGTCTCTCAACTAGCTCCAACTTTACATAGGGCTTGGCCCCTAGGAAAGAGATCGGCCCAGCGAAGCATAAAGAGTAGGCCAACATGACTTGATCCTTTGTCATCTGAAGGCTTCCTGACATAGCTGCAAGGTGAAGGCCTCACAAGAACCTCGGAGTAGGCTTGTCTTGTGGGAGTGGAGTAGGCGTAACCTCCTCAGAGCTACCAACAACCTTATTCATTACCCTTTCACATCGACATGTATAAAAGTAAAAATACAAAAATATATATATATACAAGATTAGCTCTCATTCCCTCCGGGCATCGCAGGAGTATTATTCAAACCCATTCTCTCTTCATGAGCATAGCTAGATACAGGAGCGGTAGCTGCTTTGGCTGTAAGAGCCCTTCGATTGGCGGCTTACAGTTCATCCCTATAATTGCTAAGCCAACTTCAAAAGAAAACTGCTTAAGGTTTTCCAATGCTTCTTTTATGATGTCACCCACGACTTCAGGAAGCATGCCTAGCTCCTCTGCATAGGCTGCAGTCATGGTGTAGAATGTCGTATGTACCAACTCCAGTATGTCCATCTCTTAGGCGAACTCCTCAGCATCTTCCTTTATGAAGTTGGGACATAGTGATTAAAAGTCCGCCAGTAATGGATTGGGAAGGGGAGGTAGGATGACCTCATCCAACTTGCCTCAGTGAAAAGCCTCCTAGACATAGAAGGCCATCTTGCCCATATTAAGCCAGGTGGGAAGCCTCATGACCCAATGAGTAGTGTTCACAAGAAGAAAGAGGAAAAAATCTAAGGAAAAAAGTCCACTAGTGCTTCCATCTTTTCTATAGCAGTAAGGGGATATCATCTAGAGCCTTAGACATTGGAAAAGGGTAAGAACTATTCTCATTATAAGCATAATCAGCATGGTAAAACGTACCATAGTAGAATTATGTGAGTTATTCTCTCTACATTATACCTGCCTGTATTTCCTGGAAACCATATTGGTAAAATATGAGGGGTTAAACGATTCAGGTACAAACCCTACTACCACATGCATGTCAGCAGCCAGGGTATAAGCCCTACAAAGGGAGCCATATTCTTTGTGGGTTGTATGAATGAAAGGGATTTGACCCCATGCAGGCCTATTAAGATGAGAATCTTGAGAAGTTACCATTTTACCTCTATTCACAATGTTCTATAAATATTCACCTACCCCATCTAAGAAAGGTAATAAACACTCACTGAAATCTAGGCTCTGACATCACCAGTGTCAGAGCCATGATATCCCCTTTTAATAAAGATCATTGTTTTCTTGAAAGGGACATCATTTCTTGTCTTTTTCTACTTTCTCTCTCTTCTCATCCCGCTAAAGATACTGAATTGAGCATTGGAGGGCTATTCCGTAGGTCCAAATCCTTGGCTTGCCTTTTCGCAGGTAACAAGAGGAAGGAAATGATGATCAGGGATGCCCACCATCTCATAAACCTATTCTTTGTAACCTCACCTCCTTTCATACTCTGTTTAAAAATAGTATGAACTCCAAATTTGAGCTTAGAGCTATGTTATTTTGTAAATAATTAGGTGTACTTTGTTGAATTTAGTTAGATTCATGTTAAATGATTGATTGATCTAGTGATTTACTCATGAATTGAAAAATGAGGCTTTTTGCCCAATAGGCTTTTTGGTTGAGGGTTTAGGTCTTCGCTAATTTGTTTTGTCGTTGCTTGCTTGTTTATGTTTAATCTAATAATTTTAGCAAAATTTGTGCTAAGTAACTGGTTAATTTAACGATTTACTCATGAATTAAGAAATTAGTGTTTTTGCTTTTGGATTAGGGTTATGTATATTTCAATCTCGACACCCCTTACTTTCAATATTGGCTGCACCACTGCAGTATGAAGCAAGTTTTTATCAAGATTCAAGGCAGAAAAAGAACAAATCTCAAGCAATCGACTAGTGCAAATATGAGAGGCAACCTGATCTAGAAATCATGGACGCACTATGGGCCGGACATGGTTTGCAGATAGTATTTATGCTGGTAGGCTGGATTATATAGTGTACAATTGCGTTCTTATTTT
>NCQT01143036.1:0-11887 GCA_002740465.1 Stenocereus thurberi | reverse complement strand
CTTCTTGGAAGTTGACCTTAAATAAAAATGATGCATATGGGAATATGCATCAGTTTCTTTTGGTTTAGTTTGGGATTTAGTAGGTCGTTGGTTTTGGTTTTGTGTCTATTTTAGTGAATAAATGTGTCTTGGTCCAGGTTGATTTGATTTCTTTTGTTTTGTTTTGTCTTTGGTTTTAGTTTGGTTCGGTTTTGCTTTCTTGGTTGATTGTGATTTTGGTGATTTTGATTTTATTTCTAGTTTCATATTTGTCTTGGCTTTCTTTTATGATTTTGATTGTGGTTTTTGTGATTTCTAGTTAGGTTTTGGTTTGTTGTGGTGATTTTTGTGATTTCTATTATTTCTTTTAGCAATTTTTCGTTTTGTTTTACAAGAAGATACTAGTATTTGTTTTTAGTTTTGTTTTTGATTTTCATCATGTCCTAATTTGTATATATTTGTGGTTCCATGAGGTTTTACAGTTGCATAACTTATGTGATTGCTTTTTAGCACCTTAGTTCCCAGAGTGAGGACATTGCGAAGTTTTAGTGTGGGGGTGATGTGCCCATTTGTTTATATTTTTCGAAATTTTTGAAAAATAAGAAAATTTTATTTTTCTTCGGGGATTTGTGTGCTTTCTTAGGTATGCAAACAGAGTTTGCATGATGAGATATCTAGTTGAGGATGCATATCTGTTTTTTCATCATAACTCCATCTCGTATGTGTCATTTTGTGTTATCTTTCCAATGTCATCCTCAATTCTTAGGGTCTTGTTGCTAAATTGGTATGTGAACCATTTGTTTATCTAAATTGCCTTTTGAGCTCTTGAAAAATAATGAAAAAAAGCAAAAAAGTCTAAAAAGTGAATAAAAACTCGGGTACCAATGTCCATCGCCACTATCTTTATTTCATGTCTTTAATTGGCTTGAATATGTGCTAGTTTACTTGATTTTACATCTGTTTGGGCAATGAAATAAGTGCTTTGCACATTCCAACAACACCAATTTTTATTGAAGTTCCGAATAGCTGTAAGTCAAGCAGGTTTAGGGTGTGTGTGTTATTAATTTTTAAAAAAGAAAAAAATGGAAAATGGAGAAAATAAGGCAATTAGGCAAGAAAACATGAATTGTACCGATGTTAGCAACCTGATTCATAAGAGTTGAAATAGATTAGCACATGCACCAAGGTGTACGTATCCTTGCATATTGGGTGTGAGGTCAAAAATGAAGTTGCTATGCCTCTTTTGACTTGGATGTTTTCTGATTGTACATTCTATTTGTATATATCTTGGTGACTTGGTTGTTAGGGTGTTGTAATTGCTTGAGTCGTGTGCACAATTTTCCAATTACTTGCATATATGTTCTTATTTTAAAAAACCCAAAAATATTTTTCTTTTGTTTCTGAAATAATTTTTTGAGGGTATGTCACTTGAAAACCTTCATGAGACCTCACTCTTCCACTTGGGAGACCGATGGGTTTAAAGGGTTTGTTGCATACGCTAAATACAACCGTGATTCCTACGACAGTGAATTAGGATTTTCTTTTCTCTTATTTTCTATTTCTTTTTAGGTAGTTTAGTNNNTTAACTCAGTGACGAGCAAAATCGTGGTGTGGGAGTATTTGTTCATGCTAAAAATATGCTATTTTTTCGATATCTTTATATCTGATTTATGTTCGAAATAATTGCTATATTTTGATTTCTATTTGACTTTATTTTGTTTTGCAAGTATTTAATAATTCGGGAAAAATGCGGGAAAGCGATAAAAATATTGCGAAAATGAAGCATTGGGCCAGATTAAGTCAAACTCGACCCAAAATCCTTAGCCCATTTCCTGTTATAACCTTAAAAAAAAGGAAAAACAAAATTAAAAAAGGAACCACGGTCTCACGTGCTGGGCACGTGACCCACTTTCCCTCCCTCCCTTTTAACTTTTATCTTCTCTCCCTTCTCTCTGCTTTCAACCTCCTAGAAACCAAACCCTCCATTTCATGGAACCACCATCTTCATCTCCATCTTCTCATCTCTCTGTCTCTCTCTCTCTCTTCGACATCCAGCACCATTAGTATCTCCATCTCTAGCAGTCGTCTCCACCATTAGCCGCACATCCGTCACCCCAAACCACCTCCATCTCAGCTTGCACATCATCATCCGCAGCATCCACATAAGGAGCAGATTGACGGTCGAGATTGAAGGCCCAGATATATAATTCGAAAGTTACGGCCCCAGAGCTAGGTAATTAGGTTTTAGTTTAGGTCTTTACATTTAATTTAGGGCTCATAATAGATTTTCGATTTTCAGATAAAGGATGAATTTTATGTGGAGAGATTTTTAGGGTTCTTGTTGATTTTTCTATTTTTAATTTTGAGTATTTAGATCCGTTTTTAGCTTGCAATTTACCCTAATTCGGCTTTGTTTTGTTAAATTGGAGCAAGCTTTGATGAATTTCAGTTTTGTATACAATTCTCAACTTCATCTCTCAGTGTTATCTCGATTTTTAGATTTGAAATTGAGTATGAGTTTGTGATTAAGAGTTGTTCTTAGCTTGGTGAATGATTCAGACTGGTAGTTACAAATTTCCCCTTCCCCTGAGCTTTCGCCGCTGTTCGGTTGCATCAAAATGGAGTTTGGATGTTGCTCTTCTCCTTCTCTTGTGAATCAGTGATGATGATGGTTGAATTAGCAGTGTGTTCAACGGCAGACTAGTCCCTCTTGGCCTTGTTTTCTTTGCCACAGGTTTCGGTTCATGGCTCTATTTTCCTGTTTTTGTTTTGAACCTATGCCCAGACATTTAGGTTTAGTTTTGTTGATGCACTTGGGTACAGTTTTTAGTTGAGTTAACTTTAGAAGTTTGTTGTCTCTAGTCAGGTTGATGCAACTGTTTGAGACTCTGTTTCGATCGATTGCTTGGTTGATTTTAGTTCAGTTGGGAAGATTAAGCTTTCGTTCGATTGCGCTTAATTTTAGAAGTTTGATTTAAGCTTGATTTTAGAAGTTAGTTTGGATGATTGAGCTTGATTGTTTCTTTGGTTTGGTTTATGCTTATGTTTTCTTTCCCCTGTTTCTTCATTTAAATGCTGATTTGGGGTCGATTGAGCTTACGTCCATCTCCTATTTCCATAACTCTTCCTATTTTGCAGTTGGTTTAGGTTGATTTATTTGCCGACACATTATCATGGTTTCACTTTGGTTGATGATGGTCACATTTAGGTTAGGCAAGTTCAAAGGATTTAAATGCATTAGATTTCAATGAGTTCGGCTTAGTTCATAATCTTAGACTCATAGGCATAAGATAAAATTACTTTAATTTATGTTGATTAGTTTAGTCCTCATGTGTTTGATTCTTGATCAGTTTAGGCTATTACGGTTTGATCTTATTTAGTGACCTTAATTTCATCTTCGTCCCTGTGGACACAACCCTCAAGTACTACGACGATAGTCATATGCTTGCGGCATTTTGTTTTACACTCAAATTAATCGTACAAGTTTTGGCGCCATTGTCGGGGACGACGGCTTGAGATTTGGGTTACATTTTTCTTTTTCTTTTGGTGCTTTCCCATTAGTTGCACATGGTTTTTCTTGCTTTCTTGATTTCGTTATGCAGTGTTGCTTAACTAAGTCCATCTCTTGAAAAATTCTCAAAATCAAAAAAACATTAGAAAAGGTTAAAAATTTTCAAAAATTGGAAAAGCTTGGAGACCCCTAAAAAGTGAAAATTTTAATTTAAAAACTTCAAAAACGAAATGGCAAGTTTCTATTTCCCTCAGTTTGAGCATGAGATCTTTTGGCGATACTTGAGTAGATTGAATGAACTTCGTGCTCAATATGTTGATCCTTGTTTTGAGAAATGGGAAATTTGCTAAGTGATCTTTGAGGATCTTAATGATGAACATGAGATCATGTTGAGACTATGTATCCTGAGGGTTTGGATTGTTTATTCACTAAGACCCAAGATGAGGTTTGGGATTTCTTTAAAAAAACTAGCTTGGGACACTTATGAGTTTGAACAAGCTAGAAAAATCTTGGTTATCCAACTCATAGTGAGTCTGTTTTTCCTGTTAGTCCTCGCCCACAGGATCCCTTCATAGATTCACATGACCCGTCTTACTCTTATTTGCCTTCTGTTTTATGTAATTATTGTGAGTCTTCTGATTATGCTGCTTATCATTGCCCTTATCTGCTTATGTGGATGCTACATGTGCAAGTATTGAACAGAAGATTAATGAATTGACTGATCAAATGGTAGAGACAATAAAAAAGAGAACTGTTGAATATTATCAATGTTTTAGTCAAAGTAGGGAGCATGGTAGTGAGCCTAACTCTAGTTTAGCATATCCTGAAGATGCGATTAGTCTTGATAATGATTTTGATCCCTATTATCAATCTAAGCCCCACTTGAATGAAAACATGCCTTTGCCTAATCTAGAACAACAATGTCACCTGGCTACATCTCTATCACCAGACCTTGTATCCCTCACTAGCTCACCTAAGGATGTCACCGAAGATGTCCTAGCTTATGCTGACCCACCTGACCTCTTTACTCACTCTTGTGAATTTGACGCGGGTGATGGCCTTGAGATGCCTATTGTGTTAGATATGGGCATCGCGACTGAGGTTAAGCCTTACGACTTAGATAATTTGGAAGATATTTCACAAGAGTTATGCGATAAGGTAACTGAACCCACCATTTTAGACGTCGACGATGATATTCTTTCTGTAGAATATCAATATTTTTCTTATGGGTTTGATGTCAATGTAAGGTTGGATGTGGATCTCTGTGCTGAATATGAATCATTTTCTTTTGATCCTGTCCAAGCTGACTTCCTTTTCGAACATTACAAGTCTGAAATTTTCGAGTTTAATAATGTTGTCATTACGAATTCTGATTCAAACTAGACTCTCGTGATTTTTGATATTACAAGACCTGTGAACTTTACACTCACTATTTTGCCTACACTGCTTATTCATGTCGATATAATTTCTAGGCCAATGACCTTAATACTAGCTCATAATGAGTTTGTTTGTTTCCATTCTAATTGGGCTTAACTATTTGATAAGTTAAAGCAAGCCCTTGTGCTTTATTGCGATGGTGGATATGCTCATTTTGGATCTAACTTTGTACTTTTTATTGTTTTTATATTATTGAGAGTTGGACTTCTTTGTTTGAGAAGCTGCTATGTGCTCCAACGAGTTTTGATTTGAATAGTGCTTTTTAGCTTAATCTGGAGTGCTTGATGCTCCAAAGACCTCTAGCTAAGCAGATTTCCAGAGGTATAGCTTAGGTATACTTTTGCATCTAACCTTCTTTCTTATTCTTTTCGTACTTAGTTGTGGATATTTGGGACTGTGATTGTATGGGCGATCGATCATAAGGAGCAATTTGGGATTTGTCGAGTTGTGTTGGCTATGATCACCCTAGGTTTTGTTATGATTTTGTGAATATTTGTTAGTTTTGGATATCTAGGATTGTTCTTCTGTATGTTTTACTTCCTTTGTTTTGTTTCCTCGGTTGTGCGCTTTGTTTTTTTTTAGTTTAGCAAGTTTTGCTTTTTCTTTGGTTTAATTTTTGTTTAATAGTTTCTTTTTTTCCCTTTTTGGTGTTTTAGTGACTTTGTTTTGATCTTCCATTTTGTTTTTCTTTTCTTTTATCATTTGTCTCGTTTTGGGTTTCTTTTGGTTTAGTTTGGGATTTAGTAGGTCGTTGGTATTGGCTTTGTGTTTATTTTAGTGAATAAGTGTGTTTTGGTCTAGTTTGATTTGATTTGTTTTGTTTTGTCTTTGGTTTTAGGTTGGTTCGGTTTTGCTTTCTTGGTTGATTGTGATTTTGGTGATTTTGACTTTATTTCTAGTTTCATGTTTGTCTTGGCTTGCTTTTATGACTTTGATTATGATTTTTGTGATTTCTAGTTAGGTTTTTGTTTATTTTGGTGATTTTTGAGATTTTGATTGTTTCTTTTAGCAATTTTTGGTTCTGTTTCAGAAGAAGATACTAGTATTTGTTTTTAGTTTTTTTTTGGTGATTTTCACATGCCCTAGTTTGTATATATTTGTGATTCCATGTGGTTTTACGGTTGTATAGCTTATGTGATTGCTTTTTAGCACCTTAGTTTCCACAGTGAGGACATTGTGAAGTTTTGGTGTGGGGTTGAGGCGCCCATTTGTATATATTTTTTGAAAATTTTGAAAACTACGAAAATTTTGTTTTTCTTTTGGGATTTGGGTGCTTTCTTGGGCATGTAAATAGAGTTTGCATGATGAGATATATAGTTGAGGATGCAGATCCGATTTTTCATAATGACTCCGTCTCGAATGTGTCATTTTGTGTTATCTTGCTCACGTTATCCTCAATTCTTAGGGTCTTGTTATTAGGTTGGCGTGTATGTTATCTTGCTTAAGATATCCTTAATTCTTAGGGTCTTGTTAAGTTGGCATGTGAACCATTTGTTTGTCTAAATTGCCTTTTGAGCTCTTGAAAAATAAAGAAAATAGAAAAAAGCGAAAAACTCTGAAAAGTGAATAAAAACCTAGGTATCGATGTTCATAGCCATTATCTTTATTTCATATCTTGAATTAGTTTGAATATGTGCTAGTTTACTTGATTTCACATCTGTTTGGGCAATGAAATAAGTGCTTTGCATATACCAATAACACCTATTTTTAGGGAAGGTTCGAATAGTTGTAAGTCAAGCAGGTTTAGGGTGTGTATGTTATTAATCTTGAAAAATGAAAAAAAATAGAAAAATGGAGCAAATAAGGAAGTTAGGCAAGGAAACGGGAATCGTGTNNNTGTTAGCAACCTAATTCATAAGAGTTGATACACATTAGCACGTCCACCAAGGTGTACGTATCATTGCATATTGGGTGTGGGGTGAAAAATGAGAGTCGGGATGCTTCTTTTGGCTTGGATGTTTTCTGACTGTACATTCTATGTGTATATATCTTAGTGACTTGGTTGTTAGGGTTTCACAATTGCTTGAGTCGTGTACACAATTTTCTAATTACTTGTATTTTTATTCATATTTTAAGAAACCCAAAAATATTTTTCTTCTGTTTTTGAAATAATTTTTTGAAGGTATTTCACTTGAAAACCTTCACGAGACCTCGCTCTTCCACTTGGGAGACCGAGGGGTTTAAAGGGCTTGTTGCACGCACTAAATGCAACCGTTATTCCTGCGACACTGAGTTAGCATTTTCTTTTCTCTTATTTTCTATTTTCTTTTAGGTTGTTTAGTTATTTTACTCGATGACGAGCAAAATCTTGGTGTGGGAGTGTTTGTTAATGCTAAAAATATGCTATTTTTACGATATCTTTATATCTGAGTTATGCTCAAAATAATTGTTATATTTTGATTTTTATTTGATTTTATTTTATTTGTGTAGGTATTTAATAATTTGAAAAAAATGCGAAAAAATGATGAAAAAATGCCGAAAATGAAGCACTGGGCCAGATTAACTTAAACTCGACCCAAAATCCTTAATCCGTTTCCTTTTATAACCTTGAAAAAAAGGAAAAACAAAATAAAAAAAGAACCCCCCGTCTCACGTGCTGGGCTCGTGGCCCACTTCCCCTTCCCCATTTTAACTCTTATCTTCTCTCTCCTCTCTTTGCTCTCAACCTCCTTCAAACCAAACCCCGCATTTCATGGAACCACCATCTTCATCTCCACCTTCTCATCTCCTTCTCTCTCTTTCTTTGACATCTAGCACCATCAGCATCTCCATCTCCAGCAGTCGTCTCCACCATCATCCGCGCATCTGTCACACCAAACCACCTCCATCTCAGCCAGTGCATCATCATCCACACCGTCCACATAAGGAGCAGATTAACGATCAAGATTGAAGGCCCAAATATATAAATCAAAAGTTACAGCCCCAGAGCTAGGTAGTTAGGTTTTAGTTTAGGTCTTTGACGTTTAATTTTGAGTTCTTAATAGTTTTTCGATTTTCAAATAAAGGATGAATTTTATGTGCAGAGATTTTTAGGGTTCTTATTGATTTTTCTATTTTTAATTTTGCGTATTTAGATCCGTTTTTAGCTTGCAATTTCCCTTAATTAAGCTTTATTTTGTTAAATTGGAGAAAGCTTTGATGAATTTTAGTTTTGCTATTACACTGATTTCTAAACGTTGGTTTATACAATTCTCAACTTCATCTCCCATTGTTATCTCGATTTTTAGATTCGAACTTGAGTAAGAGTTTGTGATTAAGAGTTGTTCTTAGCTTCGTGAATGATTCAGATTGGTAGTTGCAAATTTCCCCTTCCCGTGAGCTTCCGCCCCTGCTCAGGTGTATCAAAATGGTGTTTGGATGTTGCTCTTCTCCCTCCCCTGTGAATCAGCGATGAAGATGGTTGAATTGACAGCGTGTTCAATGGCAGACTCGTCCCTCTTGCCTTCGTTTTCTCTGCTATAGGTTTCGGTTCATGGCTCTTTTCTCCTGTTTTTGTTCTGAACCTATGCCTGGACTTAGGTTTAGCTTGGTTGATGCAATTGTATACTGCTTTTAGCTGAGTTAATTTTAGCAGTTTGTTTTCTCTAGTTAGGTTGATGCAACTATTTTGAGACTCTGTTTTAATTGATTGCTTGGTTGATTTTAGTTCAATTGGGATGACTAAGCTTTGGTTCGATTACGCTTAACTTTAGAAGTTTGATTTATGCTTGATTTTAGAAGTTAGTTTAGATGATTAAGCTTGATTGTTTCTTTAGTTTGGTTTATGCTTCTGTTTTCCTTCCCCTGTTTCTTCATTTAAATGCTGATTTGCGGTTGATTTAGGTAATGTCCATCTCCTGTTTCCATTACTCTTCCTATTTTGGGATTGGTTTAGCTTGATTTATTTGCCTGCACATTATGATGATTTCACTTTGGTTGATGATGGTCTCATTTAGGTTAGGCAAGTTCAAAGGATTTCAATGCATTAGTTGATTTCAATGAGTTCGGCTTAGTTCATAATCTTAGACTCAAGGGCATAAGATAAAATTACTTTAATTTATCTTGATTAGTTTAGTCCGTATGTGTTTGATTCTCGATTAGTTTAGGCTATTATAGTTCGATCTTATTTGGTGACCTTAATCTCATCCTCGTCCCTGTGGAGACAACCCTCAAGCACTACGACGATAGTCATATGCTTGTGGCATTTTGTTTTGCACTCAAATTTATCGTATAAGTTTTTGGCGCCATTGTGGGGGACGATGGCTTGAGATTTAGGTTACATTTTTCTTTTTTTCTTTTTGGTGCTTTCCTGTTACTTGCACAAGGTTTTTCTTGCTTTCTTGATTTCGTTATTTAGTGTTGCTTAACTTAGTTCATTTCTTGAAAAATTCTCAAAATCAAAAAAACATAAGAAAAGGTTAAAGAGTTTAAAAAATTAGAAAAACTAAAAGACCCGTAAAAAGCGAAGATTTTAAAAACTTCAAAAACAAAATGGCAAGTTTCTATTTCCCTCAGTTTGAGCATGAGATCCTTTGGCGATACTTGAGGAGATTAAATGAACTTCGTGCTCAATGTGCTGATTGTTGTTTTGAGAAATAGGAAACTTGCCAAGTGATCTTTAAGGGCCTTAATAACGAATATAGAGATCATGTTGGGGCTATGTATCCCAAGAGTTTGGATTGTTTATTCACTAAGACTCAAGATGAGGTTTGGGATTTCTTTGAAAAACTAGCTTAGTACACTTATGAGTTTGAACAAGCTAGAAAAAATTTTGGTTATCCAACTCATAGTGTGTCTATTTTTCCTGTTAGTCCTTGCCCACAAGATCCATTTACAGATTCACATGACCTATCTCACTCTTAATTGCCTTCTGTTTTCTGCAATAATTGTGGGTCTTTCGATCATGCTGCTTATCATTGCCCTTATCGTGCTTATTTGGATGCTACATGTGTAAGTATTGAAAGGAAGATTAATGAATTGACGATCAAATGGTAGAGATAATGATAAAGAGAATTGCTGAATATTATCAATGGTTTAATCAAAGTAGGGAGCATGGTAGTGAGCCTGACTATAGATTAGGATATCCTGAACCTGCGGTTAGTCTTGATGATAATTTTGATCCCTTATCAATCTACGCCTCACTTGAATGAAAACACACCTTTACCTAATCTAGAACAACAGAGTGACCTGCCTACATCTCTATCACCAGACCTCGTATCCCTCACTAGCTCACCCAGGGATGTCACTGAAGATGTCCTAGCTTATGCTGACCCTCCTGAGCCTTTTACTCACTCTTGTGAATTTGACATGGGTGACGACCTTGAGATGCCTAGTGGGTCAGATATGGGCACTGCAACTCAAGTTAAGCCTCACAACTTAGATGATTTGCAAGATATTTCACAGGAGTTATGCGATGAGGTAACTGAGCCCACTATTTTGGACTTTGACGATGATATTCTTTCTGTAGAATATAAATAGTTTTCTTGTGGGTTTGATGTCAATGTAAGTTTGGATGTAGATCTTTGCACTGAATATGAATCATTTTTTTTTTGAATATTGCAAGTCTGAAATTGTTGAGTCTAATAATGTTGACATTAAGAATTCTGATTTAAACCAAATTCTCATGATTTTTGATATTACAAGACCTGTGAACTTTGCGCCCACTATTTTACCTAGACTACTCATTGATGTCGATATAATTTCTAGGCCAATGACCTCAATACTGGCTCGTGCTGAGTATGTTCATTTCATTTCTGATTGGGCTCAACTATTTGATAAGTTGAAGCAAACCCTTACTTGTGCTCTATTACGATGGTGGATATACTCATTTTGGATCCAACTCTATACTTTGCATTGTTTTTATATCATTGAGAGTTGGGCTTCTTTGTTTAATAAAGCTGCTATGTGCTCTAACGAGATCTTACTTGAGTAGCACTTTTCAGCTTAATCTGGAGTGGCTGATGCTCCAAAGACCTCCAGCTAAGCAGATTTTCGGAGGTATAGCTTAGGTGTACTTTTGTACCTGACCTGGTATGATCGTTCTAACTTTTCTTTCTTATTCTTTCGCACTTAGTTGTGGATATTTAGGAGTGTGATTGTGCGGGTGATCGATCTTGAGGAGCAGCTTGGGATTTGTTGAGCTGTGTTGCCTATGACCACTCTTGGTTGTGTTATGATTTTGTGAATATTTGTTAGTTGTGGATATCGAGGATTGTTCTTGTCTATGTTTTAGCTCCTTTGTTTTGTTTCCTTGTTATGCGTTTTGTTTTTTTAGTTTAGCAAGTTTTGGTTTTTCTTTGGTTTAGTTCTTGTTCAATAATTTCTTTTTGTTCCGTTTTTGGTGTTTTAGTGACTCTGTTTTGGTCTTTCATTTTGTTTTTCTTTTCTTTTATCTTTGTCTCGTTTTAGGTTTCTTTTGGTTTAGTTTGGGATTTAGTAGGTCATTGGTTTTGGTTTTGTGTTTATTTTAGTGAATAAGTGTGTTTTGGTCTAGTTTGATTTGCTTTGTTTTGTTTTGTCTTCGGTTTTAGTTTGGTTCGGTTTTGCTTTCTTGGTTGATTGTGATTTTGGTGATTTTGATTTTATTTCTAGTTTCAAGTTTGTCTTGGCTTTCTTTTATGATTGTGATTATGATTTTTGTGATTTCTAGTAAGGTTTAGGTTTGTTTTGGTGATTTTGGTGATTTTGATTATTTCTTTTAGCAATTTTTGGTTCTATTTTAAAAGAAGATACTAGTATTTGTTTTTAGTTTTGTTTTTGATTTACATCATGTCTGGGTTTGTGTATATTTGTGCATGTGGTTTTGCTGTTGTATCGCTTATGTAATTGCTTTTCAACACCTTAGTTCCCACAGTGAGGACATTGCGAAGTTTTAGTGTAGGGTTGAGGTGCCCATTTGTATATATTTTTCGAAAATTTCGAAAAATATGAAATTTTTGTGTTTCTTTTGGAATTTACGCGCTTTCTTAGGTATGTAAGTAG
>NCQT01143010.1:8617-21306 GCA_002740465.1 Stenocereus thurberi | reverse complement strand
TTTCGGAGTCGTCAGATGAACATAGATGACCCCACCCAGAATCCATTTCTGAAGTGGTTCCTATGCCCTTAGGCCTTGAGTGCATAGAGTGGATCATTTAGATTGGTGAAGACCTTGACACAATGATAAAGGATGGAACCATTTTGATGTAAGAATGTATTTGCATTCGACCCTTTCGAAATGCCAAGCATCGTCCAGATATAATGGAAC
Organism: Stenocereus thurberi; assembly: GCA_002740465.1. NCBI lineage: Eukaryota > Viridiplantae > Streptophyta > Magnoliopsida > Caryophyllales > Cactaceae > Stenocereus > Stenocereus thurberi. The sequence continues at coordinate 21,096 of NCQT01143010.1, read as the reverse complement.
ACAAACTATGTATGGACGCGAACCACAAGCCAGTCATTTAGAAACGAAGGCACTTGGGGGCAGAAAAGTGTATAACTGTGGTAGCCGAGGTTCAAAAACTTTTAGAAGTAGGATTTATAGGGGAATGCCAATACCTTGAGTGGTTATCGAATGTTATCTCAGTTAAGAAGCCCAATGGAACATGCAAAATATGTGTCGACTTCCTAATTTGAGAAAGACATACCCCAAGGATAGGTATCCATTGCCAAAGATGGTTAAGTTAGTCAATTCCTTGGTTGGCTATGAACTCCTCAACTTCATGGATGCCTTCTTAGGCTATCACCAAATTTCTTTCGCCAGGGATCATCAAGAAAAAGCAACCTTTATTGTCAATACTGGCTTGTACTACTACATCATGATGTCATTTGATTTGAATAATGTAAGAGCTACCTACCAATGACCTATTAATGAAGGCTTTATGACACTCATAGGGAAGACAATGGAACTATATGTGGATGATATGATCACTAAGAGTGTCAAAGAAATCAATCTTGTGAAGGACTTAGAGCAGGCCTTTAGGGCATGAAAATATTACAGAATGAAGTGCACTTTCCGAGTCAGATTCGAAAACTTTTTAGGGTTCATGATTGATCAGAGAGGCATTGAGGCAAACCTAAACAACGTTAAAGCAGTGTTGAATATGAATTCTCCAACAGCCACAAAGGGGGTGCAAAAATTGAGCGGTTGCGTAGTCATATTGCAAAGGTTCATGTCAGGATTAGCAAATAAGTGCCTTCCTTTCTTCAAAGTCCTCAAGAAAAAGAAGTGTTTTGAATAGGATGAATAGGCCAAGCAGGCCTTCCAAAGCCTCAAGGAGTACTTAAAAAGACTCCCTTTGATAGTGAGTCCTAGCATTGGACAGCTGTTGTTTGCGTATCTCGCCATCTTTGACCAAGTGGTAAGTGCAGTTCTGCTAGTTGAAAGAGACGGACAACAACTCACCATCTGCTATATGAGCTATGTCCTAGAAGGGGCTGAGCAATGCTACCCCCTTGTTGAGAAGTTTATGGTATTCATACGAGCTTGCAACGAAGTTTATGGTGTTCAAGAAATTCAATAATGAGGCTGAGTATGAGGCCTTATTAGCTGGAATGGAAATTCGCAATGCATTTGGGGTAGAGTCCCTGAAGGCTTTCTCGGACTCCTAATTGGTGGTGGGTCAAGTAAGTGGCAAATACGAAGCTTATAATCCAACCATGGTTGCCTCCATGGATAAAGTAAATGAGAAGCCCTCGAAGAAATTTACAATCAAGCACATACATAGATTGGAGAACCGACAAGTTGATGTCGTATCGAAGCACGCCAATTCTTTTGCGGATGGAAATCTAAAGAGCACTCGTTGGAAGATCTTATCATAATGGACGATTGATGCAAAGGAGTTGCTTTGGATCGATAGAAGCTAGACATCTATGATGTCCCCGTAAGTTATTTGCGTTATGGAAACTAACTACAAGACCCGAAAGAAGCCAACCACATCAAGAAGAGATTTGAATGGTTATTGCTATATGTAGGGCTCCTCTACATGAAAGCCTCTTCACATCCTCTCCTAGGATGTAGACACCGGAAGAAGGCAAAAGGATCTTGGCTATGACACATGAAGGAGAACGTGGGCCACACATTGGGGGACGAAGCTTAGCTGCAAAAGGATGGAGGATAGGCTACTATTAGGCCACACTTCGGTTAGATAGGACAGAGATGGTTACACCGTGTGACAAATGTCAACGATTTGGCCCTTACACTACCAACCATCCTCCCCTTTGACTACAATGCATTCCCCATTGTCTTTCGGAAAGTAGGGCATAGACATCCTTGGTGTTTTCCCAAAGGCAACAAGACAACGTAAATTTCCCTTTGTCACAGTGCGCTATTTTACCAAGTGGATAGGAGCGGAGATGATGACATTTATTATCAAAAGGAATGTTCACAGGTTCATATGGGAGAGTATTATCATAAGGCTTGGGGTCCCGAGGGAAATGGTCTTCGATAATGGACGACAGCTCAATACCTACAAGATGCGAGACTACTGTACCGAGTATAACATGACACCCAAACAAGGTTCGCAACCATTGCTAGGTCCCAACCGAATGACCAGGATGAATCCACCAATAAGTAGATATTGAACAGGGTCAAAAAGAGATTGATGGTGCAAAGGAACTGTGGGCTGATGAGCTCTTGGCCATACTGTGGTCTATTCAGATAATCGAGAAAAGTGCAACTAGGGAGGCCCCTTTTCTTGCTTGTTTACCACTCCAAAGTTGTACTTTTGGTTGGGGTTGCTATCCATAACCATATAACCACCTTCTAAGAAGACCTTAAAAACGAGGCCTTATGGGAAGCACTTAATCTACTACCCATAGTTAGAGGATATGCTTATCTTAAGGAAGGTATCACAAAATTAGGATGGCTACGTTCTATAACCGCAAAGTTAAGAAGAAAGGGAGAACTAGTCATAGGGAAGATGGAGGCTAATGGGAAAGGGGCAATCCAGGGGTAGCCCACCCCCAATTTAGAAGGCCTATATGGTCATTGAGGAAGTGCACCCGGTACATTTCAATTTGCACTGCTCTAAAGAGAAAGGATACTAAAAACATGGCATTCAGACAACATTAGGAGGTATGTATGATGTAAGTTGAAGTTATTTGTTTTGTTAGCGTGAAAGAAAGGCCTGTTTCACTTTACGATATTTGTTATATATGCAGCTGGACCCCAATTTTATTATCTATGATTTTAAATGAATGGCTGTTTCCTCAAATTTGTTTTTATTTGATTGTCATCAAGTTTGGAGGCATAAGGGCTTAAAGTAAGACAATAGGTATAATTAAACTACAAGGACTTAACAACAAATCTAAATGCTGAGGTATGCTGATGCTCTCGTTTGGCTGGTGTATGAACTTAGCTTATAAAGGTTGTGGTAGGCAATGGGAACAATATGACATCAACCTTAAAACCAAACTCATCCTACCTCTTTAAGGGAGAGGTCTAACCAAGTGCGATAATTTGGTTAAAAGAAACGCTGATTCAAAGATCAGCTCATTCGATAGGTGTCTGAACTTAAACCCATAAATGTCATAGTAGACAATGGGAATGATAGAACATCAGCCTTGCAACTAAACTTGTCTTACCCCCTTATAGAAGGTATCTAACCAAACACGATAGCTTGGTTGAATGACATGCTGATGCAAATGTTTGATTGGTGTCCAAACCCCTCATACAAACATAAAATGATGGTTTCCACTACTACTTCTTTAGCTCTTAGGGACAAAGGGATGAGTGTACAGCTAAAGCCACACTTGGCTAACAGTACCTTCTCTATAAGGATGAGCCAAAGCCCCTTTATCCGCTCAGATGAGGGCCTTCTAAATTGATAAAACCGCAAATATTTGGATGTATGATATCAACAAGTAGTAATGGCAAGAAATACGAAGACGTATTGTAAAGTAAAGCATCTAAACATGAGAAATGTTATACAAACAAATATGATAAAGTGCAATTGTACACCAACACAAGTTTCGAGCAAATAAAGAAACAAAGAGAGATGTCCGTATAACCCCAGCTCGAAGGCCCAAGAAAGGAAGAGAAATGTCATTCACATAAATGAGATAAAGTGTAAGGTACACTGCTATGCAACCTAGTGGGCGTTTGTCTATGATATTTGTATGTGAGGGAACAACCACCCCATAGTTCTGTTTAAAAGATAACTTCACCACAAAATCGATGATCTTCTTATGTTTATCACGGATGATGGGTTGTTGTAATGAGAGCCAAGTCCATCCTCTGGCTCCAACTTAGAAGGGCCATTATAAGAGGTCGGATCTTACTCTAACTCCTCAACTACATTTGTGAGCGACATGCCTACGCTAACAAAAGGCCCATAAAGCGATACAAGCCTACCCGAAGAATACGATATGAGGGATAGCAAGCTACCAAAGCTCTCCTTAAGGAAATTCAGTTTAGTCCAGACTAAATCCTGTAACAGAATCATTGCGGGCAAACTCCGAGGCTGTCTAGTGCCCGATTCTAAATTATTATGGTAATTGTCTAAGGGGTTTATGCCTTCCTCAAGGGGTGAGATTCGATATGGATTCGGGGAGTTATTACTAAACCTATGCCCTCCAAAGCCCAATGAGCGAGTAGAGAATGGGCCTAGATAATAAGGGAAGGAAGGCACGACTATGATAGAAGAATGATAAATGAAGAAGGGAATGATCGATACCTTGGTGATTATTGAGATAAGAAAATTCATCTTTCTAATTTTTTTCGCTAATTTTCTCTCTCTAGAATTTTGAGAAGGGTGCATGAATAGAAATGAGAAATAAACCAGGAAAAGGGGCACATATATGCACATGAGCTATCATGAGATGTGTGCCCAAATCTGACAATAATTGTACAAATTGCCACTTCTCAATATCCAGAACATGCTCAAAAGAGAAAAAAGAGGGAAAAAAGTTGGCCCATAAAATGACACCCAGCCGAATGGAGGGGAGAACCCTTTCCTTCCATTTGGCCCACCCAAATAGAAGGTATAAGCTCCCCCGTTCTGCTTGGCCAAGCCGAATGAAGGGAGGGGGGTCCATCCTCCTATGCAGCCAAGCCAAATGGAAGGAGAAATCTCCCTCCTCCTATTCGGCTCAACCGACTGGAAGGAGGGGTTACCTCCTCCGCTAATTCTATCCAACCGAATGGAGTAAGGGTCCTCCTCCTTCTATTCAGTACAACCGAATCAAAAGGAGGGGCCTTCTCAAACCATTCGGTCCAATCGAATGGAAAAAGGGTTGTTGGACTGCAAATTTTGAGAAAAAATAATTTTAGTTTAACAACAAAAATTTAATCAGACTTTCAAATTAAATTCATGGGACTAAAATCATGGTCACTTATAATATGATCCATGTATTTTTTTTTAAAAAAAATTTCTATCCATGGTTTCGTACAATTAAAGGTTGCCAATTTCCTAAAGTCACTAATATAGCATTTGGATGTGAAAGGTTTTATAATCAAATGTAAAAAAAAAAAAGGGAGTGCTCATTCTTTTTCGTTCCTACGATAATGGCCATGTAACTTCCAGTAACTTGACTTTCCAACTTAAATACAACAGGGGTGGATGAGGGAATAACCATTTGGCAATTGCTATAAAAAGTGAAAGTCTCTATTAAAGGAAATGGAGAGACGCTGGGTAAAAAGAGTGGAGAGGCAGAAAACAAACATAAAAACACATTTGAAGGAGAAGAATCTAAACAAGGATCGAAGTACTCGTTCGTTTTGGGTATCAGTTTTCTGGAGATTGGATGGTAGTAGAAGAATGTAGTCAAGTTAATTCAATCCCCCTATGTCTCTCATTTTAATGTTGTCTTTTCCATGGCGATCTGCAAGAACTTCAGTCCCTGTCACACCTGAAAGCGGACCGACAATCAAAGCAAATGTGTCCTCTGTTATCGATTTGAAAATATCCAAATAAGATACCTGATAAGTATTGGGTTCAAAGAGGCTCACAATTGTGGATTCAAAAGAGTCCCAATTAAGTTAAAAAAGGGTCATGGCTCATATAATTGGACCTTGGGTTCAAAAAAAACACCAATGTTAGACCCAAGAGTATCACGGCTTGAGAGGCCTTAAATTGAAGATGTTGAGGAACATAAAATAAAACCAAATAAAAATTTTCTTGAGCATATATGAAAGTGTATAATTGTTTCGATTAAAAAAAATTTTGAAGCCAAATTCTAGTTTCCTTCTCGGCAGTATTGGAGAAGTTACCAATATTTTAAAATTACCAATATAAGTAGTGGGTGTTGAAAAAAAGAAATGATAAAGTTGAAAGTCATGGACGGGGATGACATGTTATCTAGTCATCTGCGCCCCCCTCCCCCCCGTTTCATCCTTTTAAAAAAAACAAATGATAAGAAAACCAAACTTAGGAAACCTTCTGGAGGGAGTGAATTCATTATAATTAAAAAGAATATCCATGGATCCCAATCTTGAGGCTTGCTTAAGTTAAAAAAGAAAATTGATAAAAAATCAAGTCCTTATAACCTGGTTTATATAATGTCGGTTGTCAAATTCGAGTCAAATTTGCTATCTTAATCCCACAAATTCATGAAAAGGGGGATAGTTAAATTACTAAGGTGTAATGCATCCATGCCAAAATGTAGTAAATTACATATATTTTTTTAGGGTCCTAAAAAAATTTAAGCATAATTTCTATGACCCACTCATCTCCAACCCTTATGAGTATGTAGGATGTTGATCCTCACAGATCTCAAGTCCTCGCGAACTCATGAAGTACGGATCCTTGCGCGTCTTGAGTTGTTTCCCGAATTCATCAAAAGAAAATGAAGAAAGGGATTTTATATATTCATAAACTGGACAAAGAGATCCCCGTGGACAATTTTATAGCCCTTGGTTACACATTACATAGCCATAACAAATCAATAAAAAACAAGTACTTAAAAAGGAAAAAAAATTAGATCGTTTTCAAATTCAGAGTCCACCAAAATAGATCAAGCCTGAGCTAAATATACAACCAAGCTCAATAAAGTGCCCCCATGGTCTAGGCCCAAAAAAATAATAATAATAACTTTTGGACCAAAACTACGTCAATTTGATCCCGCTAAGGGTACCTAGGAAACCCATGAATAAATTTCGGGTGCAATCGCAAGTTAAACAAAATTAATGGACCGATCCTAATAAAGACTTAAGTCTGCAAATAAAATTTGTGAAATGGCTAAAAATGCAACTTAGCTATGACTTAAAAAAAATTCAAATATCAAAATTAAATCAAAATTGTGGTCACTTTTTAGGCCAACATAAATAATTAAAATCATATGAAATGGTTAATAGCTTAACCAAAATAAAACATAAATTAATTAGATAGTTTGTGTAATCGCTAAAGGGGGCCACCTTTATGTGGTACACCCAGCTACAACCTGGGTCAATACACACTTGGGATGAGCTTCAAAGGGCATTCTTGGCTCAATTCGTGAGCTCAAAAAGGAAGGTCTTGATAATAGACCCCACTGACACACGCCAAAGGCCAAATGAGAGTGTGAAAGACTTCATCACAAGGTGGAGGAGCCTAAGCATGCAATGCTGAGAAAAACTAAGCAAGCAATCAACACTTTAAATGTACACTAACAATTTAGACCCATAAATTGTCACATACGTGGGCACTGCTGAGCTCAAAACTTTGATGCCCTCATATCTAAGGCAAGCAATGTAGAAAGATAACTTGCCTGTTAGAAAACTACGCAACCTAAGAGGGAAGAAATCAAAAGGCCGGCTAAGAAGGGATAGTCAATGGCCACCTTCGTCAAAGCAAACTCAAGGCCAACCAATGGTGGAAATGTCAACAAAAATATCAAGCAAAAGGAAGAACGCTGATGATTTACCCTTCAAGAAAGAAAGGAAAAGAAGTGTCCCTTCGATGATGATGATGTTCAAGGGATATTTGATGAGCTTATGGCTGCAAAAGCCATCTCTCTACTAGAACCAAAGTGACCTGCTGAAGTCAACAAAATAAATGATTCGAAGTATTATCCATATCACAGGATCATCAGTCATCCTATAAAGGATTATTATGTTTTCAAAGACATAATTGAAGACATGATCAGGAGGGGAGAAATCGAGATAGAAGGAGCTCTACCTAAAGGGCTCACTGCATCATCAAATGCAACTTCAACATTTGAGCAAAGGGATGACTCTTACCTATTGTCCTTAGAAATTAATGAAGGGATTCCAACGGTCTCATTACCACCTCATGTGGTCCCTATCAAATTTATTATTGACAATGATGTAGCAATAGTATGGGTCTATCCAGATATGCCTCATCCTTCACTAGGAGCACCTACCTTANATAGTTTTTACCTAGACCCAAGTCTAGAAGCATAGATAACATCATAAGATGATGATGATGGCTTTAGGTGGCAAACCTACTTCAGTAGAAGATCAATTGGCAGGGAGTGGCCCTAGTTTCTCAGTCCTAGCAGTCAAAAAGCAAGGGTAGAAAGCCACCACAAAAGAAAAACAAGAAAGAGAAGAAGAACAAGTTGAAAGCCAAAATGAAATCAGAGATAACTTTTGAAGAAGAGTATGTGCCGCTAGTTAAGACCCCTTTCACTTTACGTGACTGCATTCCTAAGGGGTTCTTCTGCAATGACTCTTAGGATGACGATCCTGTGGAAGGAGAAGTGGCTCAATGTTGTATGGTTTAGTGGGCAGATGAGTGTGAAGAAGCAAATGCCAATCCCACAAACACCACTCAAGAAGTGGATCAAGTAACTTTTCGGTTTGATCGTTAACTCCAACCGCTTGAACCGGCAAGAAAAGAGAATGAGAAAGAAATGACACTAAAGCAATTGGCAACATTAGAGAATGCTAACGAGCAAAATAGAAAAGAAGCACTCTCATCAAGCTCAAATAGCAAAAGTGTTACCGGAGAAAAGGAGTTAACTAAAGACCCTAAGAAGGATCTCCCCATCCTGATCCCTTTTCAAGTTCGCCAATGGTCTTATAAAGAGATGGTCCATTGTGATGTCATCGCCCATGTCAAGCAAGTCTCAGCACACTTAAGTGTCTGTGATGCTCTACAAATGTTGAAGGAGCTAAGAAGCGCACTTATTCAGGTGTTAATGGACCCCGATGACTATAAGGATCAAGTCAACCCTATTGAGGTGGATGAGGTATTATCCTCTCCTTCAAAACCAATATGCTGCATGCATGGCTTGCTTAACATTTACTCATGAGGACATGCAATTGGGTTTAATGAATCATAGCAGGCCTTTATATGTTATTGATATGATCAGGGATAAAAGGATAAATGGCATCCTACTCGATTATGATTTCGCAGTCAACCTTATTCCATTAAGAGTATTAAGAGCAATAGGGATAACACCTAATCAATTGTCCCTGACTTTGCTCATAATACAGGGATTTATTCATGCGGGGCAAAAAGCCCTAGGCATGGTTGCTTTAAAAGTTGAGTTAGATGACCTATAGACAGATGTTCTCTTTCATGTGATAGATGTTGATGCTTTATATAATGCCTTACTTGACTGACCTTGGCTCCATACCAGCAAGGCTATTGCCTTAACACTTCACCAGTGTTTAAAATACACCGATAAGCATGGTAATGAAAAGATGATTCTAGGGGATGCAAATCCTTCTCATGGAGAAGACGTTAGTTATGTAGATGCCAAGTTCTATTAGTCAACAGACTTTGCAATCTACCGAGTGCCCTTGGGCCCAGATGGGGGAACCAGGAAGAAAACCCCAAGGCTTTTACTTCATGTTCAAGATGATTCACCTAAATGCCCAAAAGACAACTCAATTCCTATAGAATAAGAGCCCTATCAAGATTTTATTGAGGCTGTTCAAGCAGTACCACTAGAAATGGAAGATGGTGGTCAAGCCACAATCGATGAGGTACGGGAGATAAATTTAGGAACAACTGATGACCCCAGGCCAATTTTTATGAGTGCCGTATTGAATGATGAAGAAATGTTACAATATGGATAACTCCTTCAAGAATACAAAGATGCATTTGCCAATGGATATCAAGGCATGCCACGTTTGGATCCAAATGTCGCTGTCCATAAGTCAGCCATTTCTAAAGGTGTAAAGCCAAAAAAGCAACTTTAGCAGTGCTTTCATCCTGATTGACAATCCAAATAAATGCTGAAGTGGGCAAGCTTATAAAGGCTAACTTCATTCGTGAAGTTCAGTACGCAACTTGATTGGCTAACATCGTCCCTGTTCGAAAAAAGAGTGGCTAACTCCGGATATCTGTAGACTTCAAGAGTTAAACAATGCATGCCAAAGGAATGATTTTCCACTAACAATCACTGAGCTTCTTGTGGATGCCACTATGGGGTTTGGTGCTTTATCTTTTCTGGATGGTTTCTCGAGGTATAATCACATCAAAATGGACCCTGAATATGAAGAGCTAAGTGCTTTGGACACTATAAGGTATATACTATTACATGGTAATGCCATTTGGTTTGAAAATGCTAGGGCCACTTACCAAAGAGCCATGACAATCATTTTTCATGATTTTCTCCACAGCATAGTTGAATGCTATGTTGATAACTTGGTTATAAAAATCAAAAACAGAGGAAATCATCCACATGACCTAAGAAAGGTCTTTAAGAAGCTACGCATGTACCAGCTCAAATTAAATCCCTTGAAATATGCATTCGGAGTTAAATCGGGGAAGTTCCTAGGCTTTGTGGTTCGAAAAGAAGGGATTGAGATTGACCCTGACAAAGTCAAAGCCATAATCTAAATGCCCCCTCTGAGAAACTTAAGAGAATTATGGGGTTCACAAGTAAGGTTGGCTTACATACAACGGTTCATCTCAAATTTGTCAGGAAGGTGTCAACCTTTTACAAGACTCCTAAAAAAAAAACAAGCCTTTCATTTGGCATCAAGCATGTCAAAACACTTTTGAAAGCATCAAGCAATACCTCAGAAGACCACTTGTTCTAATGGCTCCAATATAGGGAAGACGCCTAATCTTATACATAATAACCCTTGGACTATCTTTGGGGACCATGTTAGCCCAATGTAATGATTAAGGGAAAGAAAATACCTTGTACTATATCAGCCGAACAATTGTAGGTGCAGAAGTAAATTATTCCTCTATGGAGAAAATTTGCCTTGCCTTAGTATTTGCCATTCAAAAGTTACGACACTACCTCATGTCCCATCAAATCATTTTAATCTTAAAAGTAGACTTGTTAAGATATATTATTATCTAGCACATGCTATCAGGGAGATTAACCAAATAGGCTATGCTTTTGGCCTCTTTGATATCAAGTTCATGCCTTAAAAGACAGTAAAGGGATAAGCCATAGCTCGATTTTCCAACAGCACATCCATGTTTAGATAATGAGGAGCTGCTTGATGATCTGCTATATAATGAAGTTATGCTCACTGAAATTAAAAAGTGGCAGTTATATTCTAATGGGGCAGCAATAGGTTAGGGAGCTAAAGTACGGATTATGTTTGTCACACTATTGGGAGGACTTATCCCTTATTCATTCTCTCTCCTCGAGATCTATTCAATGATGTGGCTAAATATGAGGCACTTATCATTGGCCTTGAATTGGCCCTTGAAACGCGTATTAACTAGCTTGACGTATTAGAGATTCTCAATCAATCATCTGACAAATACATGGCCATTTTAAAGCAAGAAATGCCAAATTAGTGCCTCTTTACCAAAGGGCAAGAAGCCTTATAAACCAATTCCTTCAAATACAGGTTAACCATGTGCCAAGGTCTGAGAATGATAAAGCAAAAGCCTTAACAAAGTTGGCTGTTTCACTGACACTCCCTGACGAAAGGGAAATTCAAATAACAATCGGGTAACGTCATTTGTTGGCCTCAGCCTTAGACCGTTTTGATGAAACAGAAGAAATAAATGTGGTCTTGATTTTTGAGGTCAAAGAAGAACTAGATTGGCGATAACCTCTCATTGAGTATATCCAGTATGGTATCTTACCAACTGATCCAAAGAGGAGAGTAGATGTAAAACGACGAGCACTAAGATTTGTAGTTAAAAAAAATCACACCTTATTTCGAAAAGCTTTTGAAGGGGTGTCACTTAGATGCTTGTCAGGAGGAAGTGACTTATATCCTAAATGAAGTTCATACTCGGGTATGTGGTGCTCACCATGCAGGTCCAAAACTTACTAACCAAATCAAACGGTTGGGCTATTATTGGCTAACTATGGTCCAAGATGTAATAAACTTTGCCAAAGCATGCCAAGCTTGTCAAATACATGGTGATTTCATTCAGTAGCCACTACAGTTAGTTCATCCAAGCATATTTTCTTAGCCCTTCTATACAAGGGGATAAGATATCATAGGATCTTTCAGGCCTTCCTCCACCTGTGGCCATGTGTTCATTTTAGCAGCCACAGATTACTTCTCAAAGTGGGCTGAGGCAATTTCGTTAATAGAAGTGGGGCAAGGTAAGTTGCTGACTTCATCAGGACCCATCTCATTTACAGATATGGAGGCCCATATAAAATCATTTTAGATAATGTTCTCTTCTTTAAAAATTAATTGATGATAAGGCTTGTAGAGAAATAAAAGTTAAAGTGGTGCTTCTCATCAAGTTACAATCCATCATCAAATGGTCAAGCTGAAGCATTCAATAAAGTGCTTTGCAAGATTCTAAAGAAAATGGTTTCAAGATCGAGAAGGGATTGGCATGAACGAATACCAGAAGCTTTATGGGCCTATTGAACCAGAGTTCGAACTGCAACTGGTTGTATACCCTATAACTTGGTGTTCGGTTTAGAAATCTTGTTACTCCTTGAGGTGCAACTACGCTCCTTAAGAGTGGCCATACAACAGATGAAAATATTCAAGTCAGATTGGCCGACTTGGAAGCATTAGATCAGCATCGGTTAATGACGCAACAAAGGCTTGAAATTTACCAAGCTCAA